>JAJIBD010005149.1:0-78432 GCA_021461705.1 Cryptotis parvus | reverse complement strand
GTTGATTCAGGAATATGAAGAGCCTCAAACCATTCATTCAGGGTCTTGACAAGGAAGTCTGACCATCTTGTAGGTGGGCAGCCTCGTGATCCTTCAATAATATGGTTTAAAAATTTTTTGATTCACTATTGATAATTTTAATGATAATACTGGATCCCACGGAACAGCAAAGATCATGTGGCTGCCCACCTACAAGATGGCCAGACTTCTTTGTCAAGACCGTGAATGAAAGGCTTGAGGCTCTTTTGTTCCTGGAGCAAGCAGATGCCATTGGGATACCCTGGCACGTGATAGGGTCAAATGGAAACATTACTGATGCCTGCTCGAGCAAATCAACAAACAACAAGATGTCAAGTGATCAATTTTAACAATATGTCTTACTGTATGCTTAATGCATTTAGAATTCTGTGTGTTCTGTCTTTCCTCTGTGAGAGGGAGCTTTTGAATCCTATTTTAGAATTTAGGGTCTCCCAGGTAGTCTCAGGTAGCCTGAGATCAACATTTACAATAACTGGCAACTGTCTAATGAGAATGTGAAGCTTTACTTCGGCCCTAATATGCCAGAGATCACCAAGGTTCTTTCCATTGAGGTTCAGGGGACTCTGAGGCCATATTCTGTGGTATTCAGGGTTATACTTAGAGGGTTTCAGAGGACATGTGGTCCTGGGGTTTGAACTTGGATGCTGAAATATTCAAAGCATGTGTTCTTGACCACTGAGTTATCTCCAGCGCCCAATTTACTTGGAATTGATTTTATAATGTCATTCTTTTTACTGGTGAACTTCATGATTCTTTATTACCTTTGTTACTAATATTTAAGCCCACATTAGTCTTATTTCTCATTACACTCAAAAATAGCTATTATCAGTTCATTATATGTAGACGAGCAGCACTATATCCCATATGTAGACTACTATATCCCATTTCTAAGTTAGGTAGCTTGAGTTTTGAGGTATTTTTATCTCATTCATCTAGCACAAAATTTAATCTTTTACTAGTTTTTTTCTGGTGGGAGGGCATTGCTATTTTTATTCTATCAGAAGCATTATGAGTTTTTATTTGGAATTCTGCTTTGGGACGTAGGATGAAAGGGCAATAGGGATCCATAAGACAATAGCTTTTTGTTAAGCTACTACCTTGGTTGGGTATGAGAACATTCACTTTCTCATGGATCCTGACTTATTCTCTGCCTAACTTCAGTGATGGTCATCTCATATCCTCCATCTACTCCCAGTTATGGTCATTTGCTCACATTAGTGGTTATGTGGAATCTATCTTGCCTAAGCTTCCATTGATGGGAGGAAGAATCACAATATTTCATAATACATCAGTTCTCCCCCACTAAGCCATACTGCAAGGCAAGATTTTACAGTTTAAGCCTCTGGAAGTTCAGATGTCTAGCTCTGAGTGCTAGGGAGGTTTATTTCTGACCACAAAGGTAGAATGCTGAGATCACTGGAACTTGTATCAATGATTAACCCCTTACCATGGGCTGATGCATGGATTATTATCTGTACAAAATAACTTGTGGACCTTTGGAATCATGTGATCTCAAATCCCAGAAACCTTCCCTCTTGAATATTAACAATACACTGAACTGCCAAAGGTGCTGACTTTGCTATGCAGATTGAGGTACTGGTTGAACGAGAAGTCAACAGTGCTGGCCAGCCTAGGTGGGAAGAGGACTTCTAAATGCTTTGCTGTGATTATAAATATGTCTGGAACTGAGTCTCGTCATGCATATTTCTGGAAACCTAGTGGGTCTTCCTCTTTAGTTTCTTCACTGTATCACTGTCTTCCCATTCATCATCGATTTGCTCGAGCGGGCACCAGTAACATCTCCATATGACCTGTCTCATGCAAGTAGAGCCCAAGGGCACCTGCTTGCTCCAGGAACATAAAGAGCCTCACCATTCCATCAGGTCATGGGAATGAGGTCTATAATTGTTACTGGTATTCGGCATATCAAATACCAGTTCTGCCCCATGTCTGACTCACAGACATGGGGCAGAGCAGCACTTGCTTCTCCCTGTACCCAGACGCTCTTGAGGCGCCTGGAAGGGATGGCAGGTTCTAGCCCTGGCCCGCCACCCCAGCAGAGCTTCACAACAAGCCCAATGATCCCCCACTCCATGAGGGCCTCTATTTTCCACATCCAGACTCCACACTCATCAGAACTCCACCTAGCAGACCAGCCTATCAAGCAGCCACGCGGTTTATCAATAAATGCTGGATTTTGAGATGACTAGAAGAGTATGCTACTGCATAGCATACTATCCAGTTCCAGAGGCCCCATTCACTCTCAATGGAACAAACATCTCTGAATGCAGAAGTTATGTGTACCTAGGTCGAGAAGTCAACATGATGAAGCGACCTAAAACCTGAGCTGCCCAGGAGGAAGAGAGTGGCATGGAATGCCTTCAAGAGCATCGAAGAAATAGCTAAAGGACAAAGAACCTCCGGCTCTGGGCACATCTCTTTGAGTCCACTGTTCTCCCTGCATTAACATGCGCCTCAGAGACCTGGGCCCTACAGCAGGATGAGAATGCTATTCGGGTCTCCCAGAGAGGAATCGAAAGATCTATGCTTGGAATATCACGCCTCACTCAAGTGAGGGAAGGAATCCAGAGTTCTGACCTCTGTCGCTATTCCAGAATCAGGGACGCTGTCTCGCTTGCCAAGGCATCGAAAATCAGATGAGCTGGACATGTAATGCGATTTGGATTGACCGCTGGACTAGAGTGGTTACCGACTGGATCCCATGGGATGTCAAAAGATCACGTGGCCGCCCACCTACAAGATGGTCAGACTTCCTTGTAAAGACCCTGAAGGAACAGTTTGAGGCTCTGCATATTGCTGAATCAACCAGATGCCATTGGGCTACATTGGCACGTGATCGGGTCCAATGGAAATGTTCACGGCCCCCGCTCGAGCAAATCGATGAATAACGGGATTCAAGTGATCAAGTGATCAAGAAGAGTATGCTACCTGCCGGCAGAGCCTGGCAAGCTACCCATGTCATTTGATATGCCAAATACCTTTAGTTTCTTAGTGAAGCTAATCACTTGTATTCAAAAAAAACTGAATTGCGAGTGGCCAAAAGACATATGAAAAAGTGCTCTTCATCTTTAATCATCAGGGAGATGCAAATCAAAACAACAATGAGGTACCATCTCACACCACAGAGACTGTCACACATCCAAAACAGCAAGAACAACCAGTGCTGGCGTGGATGTTGGGGAAAAGGGACTCTCATCCACTGTTGGTGGGAGTGCCAACTGGTCCAGCCCTTTTTTTGAAAACAATATCTCCTAAAACTAGATATTGAGCTCCTATTTGATCCAGCAATAACACTCCTGGGAATATACATGAGAGACCTAAAAACACATAGCAGAAACACTATCTGTACTTCTTTGTTCATCTCTGTGCTATTCACTATAGCTAGAATCTGGAAACAACCTAAATGCCCAAGAACAGAGAACTGGCTAAAGAAACTGTGGTTCATCTACACTATGGAATACTATGCAGCTGTCAGAATAGATGAAATTATGAAATTTACCTGCAAATGATGGACATAGAGTCTATCATGCTGAGTGAAATTAGTCACGAGGAAAAGGACATATATAGAATGACTGCATTCATTAATAGGATATAAATAGATACCAGTGTTTTACTAAGTGTGGGAAATGGTAATGGCAGATCAAAAACTCACCATTGAATATACACAAAGAGAATTAAGTGCTAAACTCTAAATATCTGCAGGGCTAGCCACAATGTGTAAAACAAGAGGGAGAGAGGATGCAGAGAGAGACAGAGAGAGAAAGAGAGGAAACTGGGGTACCTATTATTGAGGCATCCTGGGGGTGGGAGGGGGGGGGTAGGGTACATTGGTGGTGGAAATGGGGCACTGGTGGAGGGATAGGTGCTGGAATAGGTATTACCAAGAACCAATTATGAACACCTTTGTAATTATATGTCTCAAGGTGGTATAATAAAAACTTTAAAAAAATAAATAAAAAACTGAATTGCCTCAGAAGTTCTTTTCCTCAACTTGTAAGCTTATTTATGCAGGTCTGCTCTAACTCTGATGGTCTTTACTTTTGCCTTTCAGTATCTGGAGCCCTTACTCTCTATTTTTCCAGAACAAATACATTTTGAGCACATATCTACAAAATCAGGGACTCAGATTATCCTCTGTGTTAAAGGATTTTTTAACTGACATGATCTTATCCCCTCCATGTCTTATGGGACTTTTCCATAAACACTATACACCCTTGTTGATGAAATATTTTGGTTTATATTGTCCGTGATAATTTCAACTACTAAGTATATAATATAATTGCCAAACTATATAAACTCTTATGATCCACTAAATTCATCCTCAATAATCTTCAGGGAGAGCAAGATAAATTTTAATCATTATGAGATCACTATCACTATCTTCCCGTTCATCATCGATTTGCTCGAGCGGGCCCCAGTTACATCTCTATATGTCCTGTCTCATGCTAGTAGAGCAAAGGGCATCTGCTTGCTCCAGGAACATAAAGAGCCTCAATCCATTCCGGAATGAGGTCTATAATTGTTGCTGGTATTTGGCATATCAAATACAACACGGGTAGCTTGCCAGGCACTGCCATGCAGGTAGCATACTCTAGTAGTCATCTCTAAGTCCAGCATTTATTGATGAACCACGCGAGCCGCAGCGGCGCGAGCCGGGCTGTGATAGGCTGGTCTGCTGGGTGGAGTTCTGATGAGAGAGAAGCCCGGATGTGGAAAATGGAGGCTCTCATGGAGTGGGGGTCGTCTGGCTTGTTGCAAGGCTCTGCTGGGGTGGCGGGCCAGGGCTAGAACCCGCCATCCCTCCTGGGCGCCTTGTGAGTGGCTGGGCACAGGGAGAGCAAGTAGCAGCTCTGCCCCATGTCTGTCTCAGGGGGTACCATCATTATGAGATGGTACCAAAAATAGTATTTTAGTCTTATATTAAGAAAAATCTAACATGTTTTCCTTTTTATCTCCAATAAAATGTTAGCTAAAACATTTACTTGAATTATACTCTATGTTTGCTAAATTTAAATATCTTCTAATAAGCATATAAGCTATTTTGGTACAATTAATAATATCCTTTTCAGGGTCAAATAGATAGACAGGGATAAAGGTTCTAAACTTGTATTCTGGCAATCCCATTTTGATGCCGCTACCCTAAACATTTCTAGATGTTTTCGCTAAGCACCAACAGAGGTAAGCCCTGAGTATGCTGTGTGTGGCACCAATATCAAACAAAGAGTTATTAGTAGAAAGTTTTATAAGTCAATAGTTGCTTTGATATTTACAATAAAACACATTAACATTGCAATAATGTATGACAATATGCATTTATAACTGATGTTGAATATAAAATACTATATTTATTTTTATATTTTAAGGTTGAAATAAGGGATCTTAATAATTTTCCCTTAAAAGTTGTGCAAATTGGGACTGGAGTGATAGTAAGAAGGTAGGATATTTGCCTTGTGTGCAGCCAACCTGGATTTGATCTCTGACATCCCATATGGTCCCAAAGCACTTCCAGGGAGCAATTCCTGAGTGTAGAGCCAGGACTATCCCCTGAGCGTTACCAGGGGATAACCAAAAAAGCCATAAAAAAGGAGAAAGTTGAGGCTGGAGTGATGGTCCAGCAGGTAGGGTGTTTGCCTTGCACGCGGCCAGCATCCCATATGGTCCTCCGAAACCGCCAGGAATAATTCCTGAGTGCAGAGCCAGGAGAAACCCCTGAGTATTGCTAGGTGTGACCCCAAAAAAAAAAAAAAAAAAAAGCAAAAAAGAAGAAAGAAGAAAGTTGTAAAATCATATGCATAGTCATTGAGTTCAAAAACGTATTACTAAACAGTGGATAAAGTGAATGGAGGAATGAAGTCTTTGACAGTCTTTGGTTGTGGTGGTATTAATCTATGTTGTATTTTAATATAAAATTTAACACCTTTGTGACGGTGTTATATAAACTTGTTCTATTATTTTAAAGAATTACTGGGAACTGTGATTTATGATGTAGTTATTGTAGGGTTCCATGCGAAGTGTTCCAACACCACAGCCACCACCAGTGAGTTGGCTTCCCTTCAGCATTGTCTAGGTGACTCCACACCTTTGTCATTGTAAGCTCTGTTTTATGAACAGTACTCAGGTATGTCACCTTTGTCATTTGTTATCTCTTTACCATATTTCTTTATGTTTAACAATGAGAGAGCTCAGTCTATATCTATTTCATTCCTTTCTATACTCATTCAGCATGATACTGTTCAGATCCTTCTACCGAGCAGCAAAATGATTGATTCTCTTTTCTTATAGCCACACAATATTGCATTGTGTTAATATGCCCATATATTCTTTATCTAGTAATCTGTTCATGGACAGAGGTGGGTTTCGCTCTTCATATTTTCATTATTGTGAATAATCCTGCAATGAACATAGTCGAACAAATACCTTTGGGGTAAATGTTAAGAAGTGAAGTTACTGGGATTCAATGTAAGTACAATTCTTAGTTCTTCAACCAGCATCCATATTGATTGTCAAATGACTGAGTTAATTGATATTCCTACCAGAAGTGAATAAAGGCTCCTTTTCTTCATATCCAAGTCAACACTTGTTTTTCCTTCTGATGTATTATGGTCAGACTAATGCAAGGTAACATCTCATTATGGTTCTGACTTTCAGAACATCAGTTACCTGATGATAAACAATAACAATTTAAAAGCAGGTAGGTTATAGACTTATACATTATATATGAGCTAAATTTACAATATGAGGATGAGATATTTACTGGAATGGAGATGTAGTATGGGGGTTAAAGCTCTTGCCTTGCGCATAGCCAACACCAATTGGAAGTGTTGCACTGTGCTATGTCCCCCAAGAGCACACTCAGGACTAAATTCAGGGCCAGACGTAAGCCCCAAGCAAAGCTGAGAAAATAGCCACAAAAGAGGAAAAAGTGACTTAAAAAGATTAAATAAATACATTCAACTCAATAGTTTACATCTCTTGATCACTAGATCACCTGACATCCTGTTATTCCTTGATTTGCTCCAGCGGTGCCAGCAACATTTCCATTTAAACCTATCACATGTCACTGTAGCCCAATGGCATCTGCTTACTTCAGGAATACGAAGAGCCTCAAACCATTCATTTAGGGTCTTGACAAAGAAGTCTGATCATTTTGTAGGTGAGCGGCCACATGATTTTTTGACATCCCAGGGGATCCAGTTGGTAATTGTTCTAGTCCAGAGGTCGTCTCCAAATTTGCATTACATGTTCTGCCCATCTAGTTTTCCAATGCCTTGGCAAAGAGACAGTGTCCCTGACTCTCGAGCATGTATGGAGGTCGGAACTTCGGATTACTTCTCTCACTTGAGTAAGGCATGATATTTCAAGCATAGCTCTTTCAATTCCTCTTGAGGAGACACAAATAGCATTCTCATCCTGCCCAGGGCCCAGGTCTCTGAAGCATATGTTAAAGCAGGGAAAATGGTAGAGTCAGAGAGATGTGACCAGAGCTGGAGGTTCTTTGTCCTTTTAGCTATTTCTTCAGTGCTCTTGAAGGTGTTCCATGCTGCTCTCTTCCTCCTGCACAGCTTAGTTTTTTAGGACATTCATCATGTTGAGCTCTCCGACCTAGGGCCACATAACTGCTGCATTCAGAGATGTTTGTTCCATTGATAATGAATGGGACCTCTGGAACTAGTTCATTTTTTATGAACATTGTTTTGTTGAGATTCAGCTGTGGACCTATCTTTCCACATTCTCAGTACAAGTCAGCCAGCATTTGTGCTGCTTGGCTAATATTTGTTGTTATTAGAACAATGTCATCAGCGAAGCGGAGGTGGCATATTTGTCAACTGTCTATCTCACTCCCATTCCTTCCCATTCTAATTGTCACATGACGTTCTCGAGGGTGGCACTGAAGAGTTTTGGCAAATGGTATCACCCTGACAAACCCCTCTTTCAATATCTATGATCATTTCCTTTTAGAATGGTGAGATCCTGGTGGTGAATCCGTAATACAGCTCACGAAGGATCTTGATGTACTGGGTTTGAACACCCTGTTTGGCAAAGGCTTCAATGACTGCTTCAGTCTCCACAGAATCAAAGGCTTTCTGTAAATCAATGAACATGAGATAGAGTGGCATCTTGAACTTCCTCCAAACCTCAATGAACTTGGTTACTGTGTGGATATGGTCGATTGTACTGAATCCTTTTCGGAAGCCTGTTTGCTTGCATGGTTGTCCTTCGTCTAGTGTTCTGCTAATCCAGTTCAGGATGACGCGTGTAAACAGCTTGTAGATGATAGGCAACAGGCAGATGGGGTGATAGTTGCCAATGTCGTGAATGTCTCCCTTCTTGAACAGTAGAACTGTCCTGCTGGTTTTCCTTTGGGAGAGCACCTTGCATTCAGACAGGCAGCATGTGAATAGTCGAGCCAGTGTATTGATGAGTACTGACGGCAGATTCTTCAGGTGTTCAAGTCTGACTTTTGGGTTGGGTGCTGTTCACTTCTTTACCAACAAAATGGCTTGTGGGATTTCAGAAGGGAGAACTTTGGGAAAGACATATCCATCCCGTGGAATTTGGTATGTGGGCAGGTGGACATGGCTATCATAGAAATCTGAGTAGAAGTCTACCTAATTTCTAATGAGAAATTTTAGTATCATTTCCATCGATTTTTAGATACGCTATGCAGCTGTTTTAACTGGGTTCTATATAATTCTTGTTTATTTCATAATTGTAAATTTACAACCTACACTCCATACCTTTTAATCCACTTTCTGCCATTCCTCATTCACTGCCCCACACATACTTATCAATTGTGGTGACATGGCATATGGTTATATCATGACTGGTAGAGTTTCATGTCCTGTTCTATTTTCCTTTATCATGCCATGTAATTTTGATGTGATAACTACTTGATTAGATTTTATGACTCTTAAGGCAAAATGGAAAGTTCTATGTTTGTCTAATAATTTAGTTTATAAATGACTTTGTAATTCAAAAAATATTTTTTCACTTTAAACAATAATATGAACATCAATAGCTAATATGAAGGGATGAATTTATTTATTTTTGTTTCTTGGGTCACATCCGGTAGTGCTCAGGGCTTAGTACATCTGGTTTTGATTTAGCAGACCATATGGAGTCCTGGCATTCATCCCCCATGGCTGAATGCAAGGGAAGTGCCCTATCTATGCAAAAAACTGCCCTATTCACTGTACTCTATCTCCAGTCCCATATTATATATAAATATAAAAATATTAAAATCATAGCTGAATATTAGCAATGGCCTTGCATTATATCACCCCTTTTCTAAGAGGTGTGGGAATAACAGAATAATCTTCCCAAAAAAAGAAAATATCACCTGCAGCACTTCTTTCCTAATTACCTTACAATTTTCAGTTTCCACCGTTCTCAGTTGTCCTAACTTTGCTTAGTTATCTGCAATGCCACAGACCACTCTGTGAGCCTGAACAAATGATAAAGCTCATGAATTTTGAATTCATACACTGGAAAGCATGTGTCCTCCCAGGTGGTCCTTTACAGTTCCAAAGTCCTGTGAGTTTGGCTATAGAAGCAAGACTAGAAAATCCCAGGGTTATGCTATTTCTACCTTGCCAGAAAGTTGTTCAATTCCAGGGGTCACATTACTTTTCCATTCTGCTAAATCTATTAGCTTTATGGGAATATTGCCTGATGCAGTACTGAATGATCTGCCTTTGGTGTTCCAGGAACAGAGCAAGAAAATTAGCTTCTGCTTTAGTTGAATTCTACCTCTGAGCTGCTAGGAAACCATGGCTCACATTAGAGGCAAAATGGATATTTAATTTAGACTACAATATAGTCCTAAACTCCCTGTGATGCTTACCATTTCCATTCTTTCCTCCTCGGATGAACTGACATAAGTTTCATTTTCAGAATGAAAAGTAAAGAACATATTCCATTTAGGCTGTCATAGCATACAGACAAAAATATAATTTAGAATTATCTTTATTTTAAAATAAGCTGTTGAATAGGCAATGCGGTATTGTATACTACATAATACAAGCTTTTTGATGTAGCATTAATACACTACCTTAGAACCTTGACAATTTATAATGACATTTTACATTTACATCACAGTTAACTATTTGATAATGTGCTGCACCAGGAATAAGACAGCATTGAGTGTCTGGCTTTTCCCTTGAAGCAGTAACATAAGAAAAATAATTTGCTTATATATCGTGTCACTTGTCATGTTTCAAGATATTTCACTAAAAACTCATAATCTTGCTTTTTATAAGAGCTTATATTTGGTGAGTAAGTACTGCTATATAGATTTATTTTCATCATTGATGCCCTGAATTCAACATGCTGTTTTTATAAATTACATTGTTGAGTATTCTGTACAATGTATTTTGTGGATTTGTCTATGCACTGTTTCTGTGATTCTTAGGTTGAAACAGAAATTTGATATTGATCCACATACATGTTGATGGTTAAATTTTATTTTAAACTATGAAGACTGCAGATTTTTTTTCATTTACACAACATGATACAAAACATATAGCAAGTAAGTTACCCAACAATTTCAGATCTATTTTTTTCATCTATATTGCCAGTTACTTGTTTCTGTCAGAGAGCGGCTGGCCTTGTGTGTCACTGACCAAACTTCAGTCCCGACACTGTAGTTCCAGGAGCCCCAAAATAAGTGATCCCTGGCATGCACACAAGTACTCGCACAAACACTTTGTGTTTACCCCCAAATTTTACTAATACATGTCATGATGCAGTTAGAAACTTATGTGGTTAAGCACTAATGCACTTATGAATTTTCTCATATATACATAGGAAACTAGCTGTACAGAAAAATAAATTGCTGTCTGTAAATGATGAAAAATTTTAGCAATATTATTTATTTTTAATAGTTCTGGAAAAATAATTCTCCCCAGTTCATGTAGTAAGTAAATTTGCATCTATTGACAGAGTAAACATGCAAACTAATTTAAGTCCTGTAGCATTGTTTCATAGTTTGTTGTTCAATTGCATTTACCTAGATCTTACTACTAAAAAGGGTATACTTAGGTATTACTAAAGGGTGTCAGCAGATCAGCCTATCACAGCCCGGATCATCAAGATCCACCCTGCTGTAGTCTTTTTTTAATCCGGCCCAGGTATGCTGATCCAGAGACAGACATGGGGCAGAGCTGCTACTTGGTCTCACTGTGCCCAGCCGCTCATGAGGTGCCTGGGAGGGATGGCAGGTTCTAGCCGTGGGCCCGCCACCCCAGCAGAGCCTCACAACAAGCCAGACGACGCCCCACTCCATGAGGGCCTCCATTTTCCACATCCGACATCCCCCTCATCAGAACTTCACCCAGCAGACCAGCCTATCACAGCCCTGCTCAGGGCGGCCGCAAGCGGCCCTGTGGTTCATCAATAAATGCTGGATTTTTGATGACTACAAGAGTATGCTACCCTGCACGGCAGAGCCTGGCAAGCTACCCATGTCGTATTTGATATGCCAGATACCAGTAACAATTATAGACCTCATTCCCATGACCTGATGGAATGGTTTGAGGCTCTTTATGTTCCTGGAGCAAGCAGGTGCCCTTGGGCTCTACTTGCATGAGACAGGTCATATGGAGATGTTACTGGTGCCCGCTTAGAGCAAATTGACGATGAACGGGAAGACAGTGACAGTGACAGTCTGTTTCTCTTAAGTTCTCGGTCATTTTAATATACGGTTGTAAAATTGGCTTGTTCATTACATCTAATTTTTTGCTTCCGGCTTGTTTTTCATTGCTCTGTATGTGTGTGTGTGTGTGTGTGTGTGTGTGTGTGTGTGTGTGTATTCTGGAGAGGTTTTTATAAATAATTCAGTATCTTGACAGTGTACTATTATTTTATTCTGATTAAATCTCTCATTTTTGCTTATTTGATTTTGAGGAGAAACAGAAACACTGGTGGCACTCAGGGCTTATACGTAGGCTGTGCTCAGGAATCACTTCTAGTGGTGAACCGAGAAATATTTGGTGGTTCTGAGTATCAAGTTAGGGTCTGCTGCCTGTTAGTCTACTCAGTCCCTTTTCTATCTCTCAAGCACCTAAGTTCTCTTAAGTCTTATAGAGGTTTAAGTATTTCACCATTTGAAATTTACAAAATTTTAACTATTATATTTGCTTCATGGGTTTTGGCATAAAGGCATTTCCCCTAAAAGACAAGGATATTTTCTCATCATGTATTTGTAGTTTGTTGCATATGTTTATATTTTATTCTACATGAAATTTGCAAAAATATGCAATTTTATTAATTATATGCACATATCAATTTTCTTAGCAATATTTATTGAATAATCCACTGTTACTTTACCACTTTGAAATACCTTAGGCTCATAAAATACCTATAGATTAATAGGTCTAACTCTGAGTCCAGAATTAGACCTATTTTCTCATTGCTTTTTTCTCATTGCTTATTTTAATGCAATAATACACATAATTCATATAGTAGATATTTGGGATTTGGTAAGTTGACTTAGAGTCTCTTTTTCCTTTTTATCCCTCTCATAATCATCTTTGAATTAATATATGATAATATCATAAAATTTTAAAATTATTTTACAAGGTTTTACACATAAATTTGGGCAATAGTTTATACGACTCTTTGGATAGTGTTAGCCAACCAATTAAGTTTTCCTTTCTGTTTTCTGTCTGTTTGTTTTGCTATACTCCAGGCTTACTCCCAGTTCTGTGATCAGTGATTACTCCTAGTGGTGCTTAGGAGACTGTTGAAGATTGGTTCCAACCCAGGTTGACTGCATACAAGCCAAGCCACTTTCCCACTGAATTTTCTCTTTGGATCATCACTAGTTCAGTTTCAAATAATTAATTGGATTTTTGGGGTCACACTGGCATGGTTAGGGGTTACTCCGGGCTCTGCACTTGGGATTTACTTCTAGCAGTGCTCAGGGGACCACATGGAATTCCAGGGATCGGATGCAGATCAGTCGTGTGTGCAAGGAAAATGTCATACCTGCTATGCTATTGCTCCAACCCCTGATTAAGTTTTTAAAATGCCTACAATGAAGTTTTAAAAACTTTTACATCTTCTTTTAAAATTAGATTTATTTTCCAAATAAATATTTTTAGCATGATTGTTCAATATTTCACTGTCCTTTTTACTGGTTAATAAAATGAGTAAATAGCTCTATGATTAAAATTTATGTGTTAATTGCAAATTTCATTGGAGAATCTAGATAATTATATGATTTAAACTAATGTGGCTTTATTTCTTTTTTACAGTACTTATAACCTTTTGGTATCACCCTTTATTCAGTTTTCCATAAACACCAATATTATCCTGAATGATTACTGTAGTAGTCATACAAAAATCATACAAAAATTTACTACGATTACAGTAGTAAATTTCACAATTTTTTGTTTCTTAAATAAAATGATTTTATCTTATGCTACTATCATTGATGCTTTCCATTGTGATACTACCTCTTAGTTCATAGATTCTAATACATTTTTTAATTTAGTTTTATCACTCGACAATCTAATATTACTTGCTCCTAAGCACCACTAGGAGTAATCACTGATCATAGAACTTGGAGTAAGCCTGGAGTGTATTATTTGTGTTTAATTTAGACATATGTTGGGATCACAGTCTCCTCTTTTGCTTTACTAATAAAACTACACTTTAAAGATTATATTCACTTGTCTTCCGTTCATCGATTTGCTGGAGCAGGCACCAGTAACATCTCAATATGTCCTGTCTCATGCTAGTAGAGCCCAAGAGCATCTGCTTCCTCCAGGAACATAAAGAGCCTCAAACCATTCTATCAGGTCATAGGAATGAGATCTTATAAATGTTACTGGCATTTGGCATATCAAATACAACATGGGTAGCTTGCCAGGCTCTACCGACTACATACACATATGTAGTGTCTATACATGTGTAGAATTTTGTGTACATTTGGAATGTATATTTGTATACAGAAAGTATATCCAATGTTGCAATATCCTTTTAATTTTTACTGGGGCCACATGTCTGATATCACTAGACCCATACTTCATAGTATTTTGAGATATTACCAGTAATAAGCTCAAAACCTTTCATGTGCCATGAATGTGCTCCACATTTGTGCCATATTCCTCAACTCTGAAACATGTTTTCTATTACTGGGGATAAACGCTACTTTATTACTATATTTTATTTCATTGGTGAGTTAGTTTGGGACCAGAGAAGTCAGTGCTCAGAGCTTCGTTCTGGTCTCTGTGTTCAGGGAACACTCATGATGGTGACCAGGGGACAATACACATCAGTGTCCAAACCAGGAACAGCCATGCACAAGGCAAGTACCCTGCCTGCTGTACTATTTCTCCATCCCTATGATATAATTTTGTTTAAATTCTAAGATATCCTTACTGCTCTCTCTTACTGAGCTATTCTAATTATGTTCTCCTAGTATTGCCTAGTATTATCGACAGTTTTGTTTGACCGATGTTGCTGTCGTCCCCAAATTCCAAACAGGATCGAACCAGCGTCTCCTTCATGCAAAAATTCTACTTCCCACAACGGGGAGAAAAGGCTGCAAAGTTTAAGAAGAGAACTCCCAGAACGACCACCAACTGGGAAGTCTTTGGCACCATTACAGCAACATGGGGAAGATACCATCATTGACGACATAGATGAAGAATACAACCGACTGGTTCAGCACCTCCATGATTGTGCGAAGAATGCCGAGAGGAGAAAGACACAAAAGGACGCCTGTCTTCAGAAAATCTCGAGCTCATTCATCAACTTGGCAAGGCGCGAGCCTCAGGAGACAAATGCTAACGTCCAAGCTTGCTAAATGGTGCAGAGAAGCGATAAAAGAAGACCTCAAAGACAGAAGAGCAGAAATACTGGAAGATGCAGCAGAAGCCGGGAAAACCATTCCGCACCGCCCCGGCCTGTCCTCCACCAACTATAAGACCAAGATGACTGCCCTCCCACGCCCTGATGGATCTATCGCATCTTCCAGAAAGGCAATGGAGAAGATTATCCAGGACTTCTACTCAAATCTCTTTGATAGCCACATCCACCTGCCCAGATACCAAATTCCACAGGATGGAAAATAAGTGTGAATTATCATTTTTTCTATAACCCAGGGCTTTTACTCTGGGATATTCAAATTGTCACATCTCTATAATCTCATGGAGAAGATGCCATCTCTATGGCTCTCACTTCCATTGGTCCTTTAGATAGCCTCATTTCACTTGTATCACTTGTCTTTCCGTTGTTCATCGATTTGCTCCAGAGGGTACCAGTAACACCTCCATGTGGGCTGGGGGCAGAGTTCTCCCTGGAGAAAAAGAAGAGGAATCCTTCCAGGGAATTCACAGTCCTGAAATTGGGAAGGGACCCAGAGGCTGAGGTGAGCCTGCAGGTCATCCTCTGGGGAGGACCGTAGAGCAGTCTGAAGCAGGAGGGACCCACACCCAGACAGGACCGTGGGTGGGGCAATGGGAACTTGGGGGCATCACTCTGGAAGCGGGGTGCTCTGCAGCATACGCCCACAACCCCAGCATTCCCTTCTGCTCGGCAGAGTTCTGATTCTTTGCAACCCTTGTGACTCCATCATTTCCTTTCTCACCATAATTTCATTTCCTACGTAATTGGCAATAGAACCACATTGACAGCATTGAGGGTTAAGTACAGGGCTTAAGGCGTTTGCCATTTATATCCCCACCACCCCATGTGGTCCCCCCAAGTACTGCTAGGAGTGACCCCTAAGGCCACAGTCAGGAATAGGCCCTGAGTACTGCTAAGAGTGGCCTAAACACCCCCCCAATACCATGTATAGATCTCATCAGATATAAAAAAAATTAAGTAAATTCTGCAGTTATCTATCCTGTGAGGTAATAGTGGTATGAAACAGCCTGATAGTAAAACAGATCTAACTCCCTTACCTTGCTCAGGCTGGTTTTAAAATTAGCCTCATTTTTGTGTGCATTATTCTCTCCAGTGATACTTCCAATGGGGTCATCACGATTCTCTGCTCTTCGAGGTTTTGGTCCATTCAGCTCAAAGAGAATCCTTGCCCCTCTAACTTTTGTAAGTATTCTAGTTTCTGAATGCTTCCTTCTACAGCAGTATTTTTTTAGAAAGTAGAAAAGTTTATTGGAAAGTAGAAGAGAAAGGAAAGGAACTCCCCTTGCAGGGAGGAACTTAGTGTAGGACTAAGTTTTACAGCAGTATTTTGAAGGTCATCTGAAAATCTTTTCTGCTATGGAAATGCAGACTAATGATGAAATATCTCCAAAGGGATTCTGGTGTATGGACATGTATGGTGATCAAATCTGATTTTTTTAAGTTGTGTGCCAGCTTGAAAGTTCCACGAGAGGATTAGAGTATCCCAGAATGTTTAGCAGGAAGACTCTCCCAAATGTTCTCAGATTTATAGTTTCTATCAAATTTCTAAGACCACAGTAAAGTTGTCTTTTTACAGCCTTATACAGTGACCTGGAAATACCTCTACTTTTTCTGTGTTTTGGTAATTTTTATAAGGCAGTAAATATTTATTCTTTTAGAGCTTAAAATCACTCTCATCACAGCTGGATATTTTAAAATAGTGTTTGTTTAGTATTGATTTGGTATAGTCCATGGAATTTTTCTATTTCTAATATTTTGAAACAATTTAAATTAATATCAGTGGGTTATATAGACATTTTCAGTAAATTGCATTTACTTACATAAAGGTATTCTTATTCTTTTATTATTTATAATTTCTAAGTAAATTTTTCATTTAGACTAAAACTGAATTACAGCGTTGTGCACGTATAACTGTGTTACCTTGGGGTAGACACATATTTGATTATTTTTAAATTTTTACTTCTATTTGTACTTTAAAATTGTTGTAGAACATGACCAAAATAATGCCAGGTATAAAATTTTCTCTTGTTCTTTACATGGTTTGGCATATAATAATTTTTGTATGTTTTATCTGAAAGGAAAGGGGAGGCTACTGTGGTTTAGGAAATAAAGCTTAACATATATTTATTATATATGAATTTCATTCTATATTATCTTGAACAATGAGTCTAATGATTCTACCAAGATAGTCAACCACTGTTTTATTCAATCCTCTTCTTCCTGCATTAACATTTTGTTGTTTTTACAATTGATTCAATACTAACATCTTAATTGTGGTGTTGTTTATAAATATATAATACAATTTTGCATTTTCGCTTCTTAACTGTATAGTTTTGTGGTGTTACTTGCACTAAGAATTATTTACAACCTTAATTATTATCAATCCCTAATGACAATTTTAGATAGGGTCTTTATGGAGTTGACTTTTAGAATACTCATTTTTCTGAAATATCTTCATTCAATAAAAACTTTAGTTGTTACATACCAATTTCAAAGGACTAATCCTTTAAAATGTTGTCTATTGGTTCACTATGCTTACACTGAGTATTGTGAAGGATTCTTAGCTCAGAGTGACATGACAAGAAGTCATAATCAGGGACTTAAACAATAGAAACATGTGATCATAGTTCTGTAGACTATGAATCTGATATTAAGGGCGCAGATCACTTAGGTTCTCCTGAGACTTGTGGTTAACTCTATATTCCTATATAATGTTTCTACATTTCTTAATTTCTTTTATTCCAAGGATATGTTTTCCTTGAGTATATGGCAGAATGTCCCTCCTGTAAGGCCAGCTTCTTTGTCTGATCAGAAACCAACTCTCTTGCTCTCTACGTACATAACCTAACATAGACTTACATGCTCCATTTTTTCAAAGGGGTTGGTGATAATACAGTAATTGTTATGGAAAGTTATTATACCTAACAGTATTAATTCTAGTTACGTAACAGTATTTATTGCTAGACATTCAGCCAATTTCCCTAAAAACACAAACACACACACACACATACATATGCACACATAAAATGGAAAAAGAACAACCTACTGTTTGCACACAGGTATATACACAACTATCACTATCATGCCATGCAGAATTTTACTAATGTTTATAGAGAGATGCTGCAAGGGTGTGACTACACTTAAATGAAATTTTAATATATCACTTATAGTTACAGAATCACTTACCCTCACATGGAAGCTAAATGGTTAAGATCACTACCAGTTGATCTCCAGGGCTAGCAAATATCTACTTTTTTCATTTAAATTCCTACATCAGGAATGGAGCTGTCTTGTCAGGTTCAAGCAACTGGAATTACTGTTTGCAGCAAAACTACCCTGCAATTATTTCATGATACTGAAAATTTCCTGGTACTGAGTGTCTGAACCTACATCTCATGTATTAAGTTATCTCATCCATAATGACAAATTTTGACTTCCAAGGTAACTATAGATTTCATGTATGTGTGGTGGTACCAGGGATGGAATGCAAGATCTCACACATGAAAGGCCTGAAAGGTACTCACTCTAGAGCTGAGCTCTTTCCAATACCAGCAGGTTATTGATATTTTTAACTGCCATATCATTGGTTTTAGGATCCTGGAAGAAGATAAACTGTGGTTTATGCCATGTCAGTTGTCATTCTCAGACCCTAGTACAACAGTAACTAAGAAAAAAATATATATATATATATATATATATATATATATATATATATTCAGTAATATTTAGTATTTTGCATATTGGTAAATTTTAGACAACTTTTTTATCAGATATAGGAACAATACCAGAAAATGCCAATAACAATTTAATAGCAATATTCCATTAAATTTCATAAATGGAGATTATTCTATTTCTAACTCTACATTTTCTCTCTAAGATGTGTTCCTAAGAAAAGTCTAAAATTCAAGTTAAAAGTATATCTTCTCTCTTATATAAAAAAATACTCTGAGAATTTATCTTAGGACTTTGACATAAAACTGAATCGAATTATTTCAAGATTAACAATATAGTCTTATATTTTAAGGTAGAGCAATTGTGAATTAATCACTGTGGCTAGAGTATCGTATAGAAGCCTTATGTGCTATTTTCAGGAACTTGCCTTCAAAATCACAAACAGTAGTTACTATTATTTATCCTCTCCTAAAGGAACTGACACACTAATAAGTTCACATGTTGTTTTTATCATGGACTCATCTTAATTCATCAAAAACATTGATACCATCATTAACAAATTCATAGCTACATAATATTAATAACATGTAGATGACCATATACATACAAATGGAAAAGAACATAGTCATGAAAATAAAAAGTATCCATATTTATCATATAAACTGCTTAATATATAAAGTTGAAAATAAAACATCATTAAGTTTTTATCTCTTAACAAGTATAGCATAAGTAAATTGTATCAATGTCCCTCTAATATGCAAAATAATAGTAATATAAAATATCAGAGTAGCATCACATTTAAGAACACAAAGGAATTAATAATTGAATATAAAGAATGGCCTGAAAAAATAAATATCAAACACTGATATTTGTCTACTATAAAGAATATTCAGAAGTTAAAGGACTCTAATCCAAAACAGAGATTCTGATCAGAGTTATGATGTTCTCAAGTGTGAAAACCTTTAAGATCACCACTACCCTCTTTCTGGATTCATCTGATTGCTCTACTTCTGGAACTTATACATCTAGAAGACATCTTCCATAAACTGTGGAGATCAAGATTTAGGATTAGATCGTCAACCAATATCAAAGCACAATCTTGCACTCCTGTAGTGGGCAAAACACCATTAAGAACTGAATTCAGACTCAAATACTCTTTTACATCATTAGAGAAACTAGAAAACCCTAGATCTTTGCTCCAGACCTGAAAAAATGAATAAATACTATTCAAAGAAAAAAGTTTTACAATGCTCCATAAAATGAGAACTGAAAATAATGTCACTCACATATCCTCTTGCTACCCTCAAACTTCCAAGAAGAAACAACTTTAATTTAACCATAAAAAATTCATATTGCTTTCTAAGATACTTGTGAAATTATCATGAATTTAGAAAATAGAAATTTTCTAAATTGACAATGCTAGAAAATGGTTAAAGTACAATGATAATAACACATTACAAACGGTATAGATTCTCTAAAGGCTGTCATGCAAGGACACAACGATGCTGTGTGGTACAGAACAAAGCTAGCACATACAGGGACCTGAGTTCAATTTCTATTCAATATGGGGTCCATCACATAGTAATAGTTGAATGTAGTTTTGGTGACCACGAGTCATAGTTAAGTTGAAAAGACAGGATGTGTAATAGGGCATTATGATTGAAGCCCAACCATGATCAAACTTTTAACTCTGTATTTCATGTAGATTTAATTTTTAAAAAGCAATAAAGAACTCATACTTATTTAACTCTACACTTATTTAACTATTTTATTTTATAGTTTAAAATTGATATTCTATGCTACTGGATTTCCTTTGCATTTTCCCTCTTCAATATGAGCAAAATATTTACTTAGATATTTCATCTATTATATTTACTGATCTGAAGTATATGCTTATGAACTACAAAATAGTATTGTCATGTACTGGGAAGTAGTTTGAAATAATTGGTCATGCAGACATCTTTAACACAAGGAAAGCTATATTCTAATGCTCATATCCTGAGCTTCTTCAGAAGTACTCCTGAGCATCATTAGATGTGGCTAAAATAGAATAAACAATTGTTGGTGGATGGGGGAGTGTTGAATAATTACCACTAGGGTAAAACTCCTATCGTGCATGTGACTATCTCCTTTCAGTTTCTTACACTGCTAGGAGTTCTCCAAGCTCACCCAGGAGTGGTAGGTAAGTAAGCATGGAGTCGGAAGTAAAATGTGAGCATGGCTAAGTGTGACCCCCCAAAAAGGAAATAAGCAACAAAAAAGAAACTGATAATAGGTTGTAGGTATTGGACTATGTTTCTGAGATTTGCATCTAATTGGAAATAAAAAGATTTCACTCTTCATATTCTTATAATTCTGTGTATATTATTTTGTGAAGATCACCACACATGAGCTATATACAAATTTAAAATATAGATCTTCATACTTTTAAATTTCCTAAAGTACATGGTAACTTTCAGTTTTAACTAATTATCAGGAATTCTGTGATTATTACACATATCAGAATTATTAATCATTTTGAGAAATTCAAGCAGAAAAACAAAATCTAGACTTAGTACAGAGATGATAAATGAGCATTTTATTCCCAAAGGTGATGCTCATTTTTAATACTTTGACACCATCTCCCAGTTGTTTTCCTGTTATTGATGGTCAATGACTGTAAGAAACTGCAGTTCATGCGCTTTAGAGATCTGCTGTCACCAAGCTTTAATGAAAGCTAAGGGACAACAACTGGGTTCTTGTCCCGGTGCCAATCACGTCCTAGTGAGTTGAAACTGTGAATCTCACACATCAATTCTCTCTATGTGGTGATTACATCTATCCTGGTAGATGGATGGCATTTTTGAAAATTAATTTTAGAAATGCAAATATCACTAATGTCCCTTTGTGATTCTAACCAATTATACCCTGTGCCTAAAAGCTTGATGCTTATTGTTTAGTACTTTGTGGCTCTTGAAGTGAAAACAATTTTTCTATTCTCTTTGACTGAAAAGTTCTTATAGAAGACTCCTTATATTGTCTATATTTCACCCCCTAACCCACAATAGCAATTTTATAAGACAGTTTTTAGCAAATGGATGAAAGAAGGTCCTAAGATCTAAATTTCTGTCCCAATGGATGTGTTTATAATTTTCCATGTCTCTAAACATAGAACCCTGACATAAAAAATCACGAATAATTTTGAGACTCTTCGAACTATCCCTATTAAGTCTCAATCTTTATTATAAGCACTCTTTCTCTAAGTCATTCAATGGAATTAATGACTAAAATAATTAAATATAGCATTTTTAGCTCTTACTGACAGATAATTTCTAATATTCACCTTCAAATAAAACATCACTAGAAATATACTTCAAAGCCTTAGTTTAAAGTATGTATAATAGGAAATCTAAAGAACCTGCAGAGTAGGGGGACATTTATAGCATTATTTCTACATATATGGAAAATATGTTCTCCTAAATGTATAGGCATTCTACAGGTAAAAGAAGGGTTAGGGAATCAACGTAGTGGACTGAATGTCTAGTCAGGGTAAACATCTATGAGGACTGAACCCCAGAGTTAGATCAGGATAGACGTCAAACTTTGGTTCTGCAATAGAGACTACTATTATGCTTGTCTTTTGTTCTGTGGAATAAAAATGCTTCTTCAGGGAGAGGTAACTTTCAGAACATAAAATTGGAAGGAAAAGCTGAAAAAACATGCAGCTAACTACAGGATTGTCTACACCCCCCAGGACTCAGCCCTGTGGGCCCTGGATGGTTGATGGTCTGACATAGAAAATGACTGGAATGGACTCAGAGTCATAGCAGAGCCTGGTAAGCTACCAGTGGTGTATTCGATATGCCAAAAAAGTTTCAGCAATGGACATCATAAATGGGAACATTACTGTATCCACTCAAGCAAATCGATGAACAATGGGAAGACAAGTGACAACTATTGTCTGGAACAATAATAAATAGAACAATAAAGGAGAATAAAAAATAAACTTCTAAATAAAGTAAGATAAAAGAGAAGCTTCTGCATGAGGAAAAGGCAAGGATGAACACAAAGTTTAGAGGTTAGATTCTTTACCAGAACATGGTTTTAGTAAGAGTGTGCATAGGAACAGACACAGTATGAGCAGAGATTTCAAGGAATTGGTGTGTGATAGTGGGTGCTGTCAATTTCATAATTTCGAGGAATAGTAGAAACTGAAATTTATTTGTTTGTTTTAAAGGGCACAAATAGCTGTGCTCAGGGTTTACTACATGTCTTTGATCAGGAATCCTGCCTGAGACGGTTCATGGGACATATTGGGTGTCCTGATTGAATCTGATTTGGCAGTAAGCAAGGCAAGCATTATACTGTCCTTATAGTACAATCCATGTAGTACTACTATCCCTTCTAGTAAATACTAGAAGGGATAGTAGTACTATGGATGTACTATAATGTAGTAGATACTAACCGTTCTACTAGTGATACCAACCGTTAGTAGATACTAACCGTTCTACTATCCCTATACTACAAGACTAGAGTCTTTCTATTCTGATCCATGCTGCAGTAATGTGGTTACATTTTCATTCCTCAAAGAAACAGGTTTTATCTTCATGACCTTTCATTTGCTTGATTGGGGTCCTCTGACACTATCAGTAAAAATATACTTTACTTAAATTTACAAAATGAGGGCCAAGTGATAGTAGAGCAGGTAGTTCATTTGTCTTGCATGCAGAACAATCCAGGTTAGCCCCTGGGTCGATCCCTGACATCCCATATGGTTCCCGTTAGCATTGCGAGGAGTCACTCCTGAATGTAGAGTCAGAATATCTCCTGAACATTGCCTGTTTGACCCAAAAACAAACATAAATAAATAAATAGATAAATAGATAAATAAATCACTGTCTTCTTGTGTACATCAATTTGCTCTAGCAGGCACCAGTAACATCTCCATACATCCTTTCACAAGCAAGTGTAGCCCAAGGGCATCTGCTTGCTCCAGGACAGGAATAGCTTCAAACCATTCTTCAGGTCATGGAACTGAGGTCCATAATTGTTACTAGTTTTTGGCATAACAAATGAAACACGGGTAGTTTGTCAGCCTCTGCCGCATAGGTGGTATACTCTCAGTAGAAGGTTCTCATCTAAAGCGTTTACTGATGAAACTTAAGTTTCATCTCTCTCTCTATTTCATCTCTCTCTCTGCTTTTAAACACCACCTTTATTTTTAGTTCTGGAAATACATAAATAAATAAAGGGGTAATATTAAATCAGATCTACCCAAGAACCCCATTATTGATCGAATGCAACATAATCAAGTTACTCATACAGCTAATCAGCAAAGACACCTACACATTTAGTAAGATATAAGCCACTCAAAAACGCTCTCTAGGAAATAGTGCATATATGTTATTCATTAAAAATAAGCACATATAAATCTAGATAAACAGTACAGCTTGCAAGGTGTTTGCCTTGCACACAGAAAACCTGTGCTTGTGTGTGCCAGGTCAAAACTAGCTTCCTGCACTCCCACCCTCTGCTTCAGGCAATTTTCTCTCCAACATTGCCCTATTGTTCCCTGCTTTAACTTATGCACTACCTTAACACTAGGGGCAAGGTCCTGCTTTCTGCTACTAGCCACTTCTTTTGATCTTCAATCTAAATTTGTATTTCCTTTGCGAAGTTAATGTTCTTATTGGGGTTATTTTTTTAATCCCACCTTTGAGAAAGATCATTTTGTCATTGCAATCTCTAGACATTCCCATCAGCAGAGAATAAAAGGTCCTTTTGTTCCCCAGATCCTCACCAACACTGTTTTTTTTTTTTAAAGTAAGTGCCAGTCTCTGTGTCTCTGGGGTATAAATAAGGTGATATCCCATTGTTGTTTGATTTGCATTCTCCTTGTGATTACTCATATAGAACATTTATAATGCCTTAGACCATCTGATTTCTTCTTTGAGAAAGCTTCTGTTCATCACTTTTCCTCATTTGTTGATAAAAAAATGGATGTTTTCTTCCTGCAGAGCTCTAACTGTAGGTTGTATATCTTATATATTAATCTTGCATCCAATGATAGGTGGAGAAATTATTTCTCCTCTTTGAGCTGCTTTTGTATTCTTATCATTATCTCTTTTGGGGTACAAAAGCTTCTTGATTCAACGTAGCCCAATTTGTTTATCTTTTTCAGTAACATTTCATCCTTAAAGAAGCTTCAGAGACATGGAATATTGTGCCTGCTGTATCTTACGGATTCAGGCCTTATATGGAGGTCTTTAATTCATTTTGATTAGACTTTTGTGCATGGCATTTGAAAGAGATCAGAGTTTAATATTTTACACGTGAAAAACCAGCTTTCCCAGCACTGTATATTGAAGATTCTCCCTGCTTCACTTTTTTTTTCTATTTTAAAGACTGACCATGGGCCTGAGGGTTTTTCTTTGGATTTTTCATTCTATTCTATTGACAGGGTTCTTCCTTATCCAGTACCACACTTTTGTGATTACTGCTCTGCTTCCTAAGTAAAGTTTGAAGTTGGGAAAGGTGATTTCTCCCACCTTCTTATTCATAAGGGTTCCTTTGGCTATTTGTGGGAAAGTTGTTTTGTTCCCAATAAATTTCAGGAAAATTTGATCTATTTTCTTGAAAACTATCATGGATATGTTCATATGTAAGTGTTATCTGCTATGTTGTTGCTCTAGCCCCTACAATTTTACTTTTCTAGTAGATCCTTAAAGTTCATCTTAAGATAGTTGTATTGCATTGCTAAACATTGTTAGTCTGCTTATAGAAAATATGTAGAACTGTAAATAGTGACATAAAAATTATAACTTCATTTGGTGTATGCATTTATAAACATATATAAATGATATTTTAAAGACAATAAAAACATATAAATATCCAAGAAAAAGTATAGAAAATATATGTAGAATGAAAATATTTTGAAAAAGTTTTACTTTTGTAAAATATTCATTACAGGGTATTTAAGTGTATTGATTGATCCATTTTAGCAGTGATTCTTTTGTCTGTGGGTGGTAGCTGCCATTTAATTTGTAATATTTTATACTAACTTGTTTTTAGCATTAAACAACTTTAATACTAAATTTTATATTTTAAATACTAGAATATTTTATATCCTAATATTACAATAGTTTATATTCTAATATTTTTTAAAGTTAAAAATCATTTTATTTTGAGAAATTGTTTTTAGATACTACACCATTTGACAAATTACAGCAGTAATCATCATTGCTTAAATTATACAATGTCACTCAACAGAAAATTTATTTTGAGAAGTGAGTGAACAGTATCAACAAATACCCCAAAGAAAATATTGAAAAATACAGTTTGGTTTGAGTCATATTTATCAAAAAATGACCAAATAAACTGTGTTTTACTTGAAAACCTCAAATTTTCTTAGCCACTATGTTCTCTTAAGTGGAAATACCTAAAAAAAATCCCAAAAGGTTATTGAAGGAAAAGCTTAGAATGTGGTTGATTACAAGTCTCATTACAGAAGCAGGACACTTCAAGAGCAATCAATAGATTCAGAATAATGAAATCATCGTGTCTATATTCACAGAAGGATTAAATGAGGACATAACTTCCCTATTTTGCACCTAATCATTTAGTGTCTAAAAGTTTAAAAAAATAACAGTTATGTAAAAATACCACACAATCACACTGTTGATAGTTAATGGGAATTGCTTGAATGCCATTTACAGCTGCTGCTTTTGCCCCAAAATTGAATAATTTTCAACATAGAAAAGACCCTAGAGAACTTCAAAATCAAACTAAACATTATTTATATAAAGATTGAAAACCTCACATCACATTATATTTCAAACTGTGCAATTAGAAGTAGAAGGTCATGGAGCTATCATCATGTCACCTGAACAAATTAGTTAATTTCCCACCGAGTTAGTGTATGTGTGTGCCAGAAAGAGAGAATAACTAGACTTTTAGCATTACTGTGAGAATTACATGTGTAAACATATGTCAAAGAATAAGAAAAATATTTGGCAATAGGAAATGCTATATAATAATAACTGTAATTATTGTTTTACATCATCACGTTAATGCAGGGTTTTTACTTTCAAGAGCATTTTATGGACCTGGTCTAACCTTTGTGTTACTTCTATCCAGAGGATTATAATACTGTTGCAATATATTTCCTTAAAGAAACTTTACCGAAAATGCATTTAAGAACAGGCAACAAAGCATTTTACTACGCTATCAGATAAATTCTATTTTCATTTAAATTTTCCTTAAGGATCTGTGGTTTACAATACTGCTAATGGTAATGTTTGTCATACAATGTTCTAACCCCACCCCTGCCCCAGTTATCCCTATCCTTGATCAATATCTTGAAGTGACCTTCCACCAATCCCACCTAAACCTTTCCCTTTAAAAAAATCAGTTCTGTTGGAAATTTTTCGGTGTCTATTATCACTGAACATTTTTACATTCACTTAGTTGTTGCAGGACTCCTAAGGGCCGCTGCATCTGCTCTGGATTGCCTCCCCGCAGATCACTCCGTAGATAAGGGGGTAGTCTAAATGTGGCAGTTTATCCGACCATGTATGCTGTACTAGCTGGTATAAATATTCTCCCATGCTATCACAATCATCGTGGGACTAGCTAGATCTTACCAGCATATTAGCCTGGCCACGTAAGGACACCTAAGTAATTAGACCAGAGAGAAATGCTGTTTGCTTCCAAACAAACAAGCATGGCTCCCTGATAAAATATAAAACTACAATGAAGTAGAGGAGACTTGTGAAGGCTTGGAGAAATATTTAACTGGCATTGGTGTTGATCTTTGGTACAGTGACATGCCATCTCAGAAACCCCCTTCTCTACATTTCAAAGGCCTTCCCTTCCCGGCTCAAAACATTAGCACAGTAAAGGCCCTAGGTGAGATGCAGGGAGGGGTTACCTGAGGGCATTGGACCCTCCCTGCTTTCCATAACAATGGGAGGAAGGTCTGAGTTGCGGGGGTATAAACTTGCCGGTTCCCGCTCTCCCGGGCTTCTTCTTCCCGGTGGAATCTCGCCTTGTAAGCGTTTTCCCCTTGGAAGTTATACACGTGGTGGTCGCCATCTTGGCCTACACGTGGCTGGGGTTCTAGCCTGGAATCCTAAGCATCGGGTTTTTCCTTTTGCTGATTTGTATGCCTGAACCTGTGATAAGTAAAGTCTTTTAAAACCTCATCGGATCCCTGAGTGTTCATCCATTCCTCGCCCGGAGGTAGAAGGGAACTTCGCTTCCCGGCACTGTCGGGACCCGGCGGGAGCGCCCGACACTTAGTATGTTTCTTTAGAGTTCATATCTGAGAGATCATTTTATTTGTGCCCCTCTACATTGTTTTCCTGATCTGGGAACCACAACTGACAGTACTCTGGGCTTAATCCTGCACTCAGGGATCACTCCTGGCAGATTCGGGAGGCGTGTGGTATTCTGAGATCGAACTCAGGACAGTCAGTTGCAAAACAATCACCTTACCTACTGTCCTATCTCTCTTTAGCCTTCTACTTCTTATTCTCTTTGCTTGGAGGTATGATATACACTCTAGTTCAATCATATTGCAGCAGCTGCAATATTTCATCATTTTTATGGACTAGCAGAATTCCACTGTATGTATACATACCACAACTTCTTTATTTGTTAATCTGTTTTCAGGTATTTACACCGTTTCCAGATCTTGACTACTGGAAATAGTACCTAAATGAACACAGAAATTCAACTATCTTTTGAAATAAATCTTTAAGAAATTATTTAGAGCACCCCTTTATATATAATTCTATCAATAAATCCAGCACAATATCATGTTGTATATTAACAGATGCTAGAATAGACAGGTAAGGTTAGGGGGGAGAGAAACATGGGGCTGGTGGCCAGCCACAGTGCATTGATTGCTGTCACTTGGATGGAAGCAAGAGCAGGCAATCAGTAAAATATTGTTGAGGGATATACAATTACTGTGTGGCACAATTCTGAATTCACTAAGGGACATACATTTACTTTGTTTCACACTTAAAAGCCATGACTCAGTATGAGGAATACCAACCAGAAAGCAATAATGGAAGACACCAGAAAAGGCAACAGAATAAAACCCGAGATTTAGTCCTACCACTGGATGAACTGAATTAGCACTTTCAAACGAGATTTACAATTTCAACATGTTCATGCTACATGGTAACAGTGGAATGCATCCATGTTTGATGGCAGATAGATCTATATGATGTGGTGTGACCTCAATTTAGTAGTTCAAGGGGAAGACTGTCCTGTAAAGAAGAAGACTGCTCATTGCTATGGGCAGATTAATTTCCAAATGCAACATAGTCAGAAGAAGACAAAATTAGAATTGGCTTGTGTTCTACAGAGCAGCTGACTCAAATATTGACAATTCTTAGTGCAGAAAATTCATTGGGAGGCCGAACTCAAGAAGTCTGAGTGACAGATTACTCAGTACTTTCAGCTTAAATGTATTTGATAAAGTATGGCAGACCTAAAGATAGACATGTTTAGCTTCGGGTTCAGTAACACCCTTTCCTTTTCAGACTTCTTTTAGTGAACCACTTACCTTCAGAGATGTCTCTTAAGCTTGATATAGGCATAAGAGTCTTACTTCATGGAGTTAGAGCTATAATACAACCATTAGCACATTTGTCTTGCATGTTCCTGAACCAGATTCAATCCTTGGCGTGCCATAGGGCCCCACAAGCACCAACAGGAATAATTCCTGAATGCAGTGTGAGGAGTAACTCCTGAGCATTGCTGTTGTGTGACCACAAAAATAAAAAAGGGACAGTGTTTTACATCATTATTGGGAGATCCACTTTCAAACTATCCATATTAGGTTTAATACTTTGTTTTAACCATCATTATTTTAATAGAGGGACTGCACAGTTTCATTGAGCTTTAAAATTATGTAACTCGTTCTGTCTTTAATGTTCGAACTGCGAGCCATTTAGAACATTCTTATTTTGTCAGAGCTCTTTTGCAACCATTCAATGTTAACATATTAATGAACATCTTCTACTTTATAAAATGTGTTGTGTTTTTAAGTAGAATGTTCTCACAATAGATTTCTTGAACAAATTCAAACCAATGTAGTAGTCTTGACTGAATATTTCAGACAATCTTAAATGCTGAATACCGCATGACAACGAAACACCCTTTTTAGCATCTAATCCTTGCATATTCTCTATCACACACTCTACTGAAGTCCTATAAGTTTACCCTATCACTTGATCACTTGATCACTTGACGTCCCGTAGATCATCGATTACTGGGCGGGCACCAGTAACATTTCAATATGTCCTGTCACATGCAAGATAGCCAAGAGCATCTGCCCAATCCAGGAACATAAAGAGCCTCAAACCATTCCATAAAGTCATGGGAATGAGGTTTATAATTGTTACTGGTATTTGGCATGTCAAATACGACATGGGTAGCTTGCCAGGCTCTGTATGTATGTGTGTATGTATGTGTGTGTATATGTGTGTGTGTGAGAGAGAGAGAGAGAAATTCTACTTTATCAAATGTTTACTTCTCTATGTGTGGAAATGGTAAGAGAAGCCATCTCTGGCTTTTTAGGATAGAGACAATCCAAGGAACACTTCATGACTGTCTCTATTTTCTAACGTGCTCTCCCTCCCTCATATTTGCTGGTTTCTGTGTAAACTGACCTATTGGTGGAACTGATGTAACAGTAAAGTAAGAGGCACTTTATGTGACTGTGCGCATGTCCCTGCTGTATAGGAGACACTCGGAGAGGCACTGATGCAGCGTTCAGGAATGTCACACAGGGAAAAACAAGCCCCTTTCCTCTCAAGGGTCTGGCCACTTCAGACAAAGTTCAGATTTGGTAGCTTGGCTTTGTGTACCCAAAGGGAGCAGTATGGCGGCCCTCTCTGAGCAGCTCAGCAGAGCCAATGACAAGTGGAGTGTGTGCACTCTCCTCTCTCCCTCTCCTCTCCTCTCTTTTCTCCCCATCTCTCTTCTCTCTTTCTCCTCCCTCCCTCTCTCTCTCTCTCTCTCTCTCTCTGTCTCTCTCTCTCCTCATTTCCATACAACATTTTAACATACAACAAAAGCAAGCCTGGGAATAGTTACAAGCACCAGCCCAGGTAGTGACCCGGATGGGGAAAGGACATGGTGCAGGTCCAGATAAGTTTACCCTATATTAATAATTTAGACACACACATGTAGAATGTACAAACACATTGTGTTTGTAATAAAGACACTGAATGGTGATCATGCATATCCTTTTACCTATTTTCAATTCTCAGTTCTAGTCTAGCATTACTATTTCTATTATTGTCAGACTGGTCCCTTCTCTATCTTACCTACCCTCCAACCGCAGCCTGCCCAAAGACTTGTGGGCATTGAAAACTCATAGACTTCTAACCATTGAAAATTCCTCCTGGCACCTCTTTCCCTGGCCTTGGATATTAGTCTTATACTATTTTATATCTGACAAATAACGGCAGTAATTCTATCTGACCTTCTCATTCATTTCACTTAGCACGATACTCTTCATGTCTCTCCATTTATGGGGAAAATATTGCGACTATTTTTTCCTAATAGCTGCATAGTATTTCATTGTATAGATGTAGCATAGTTTCTCCATTTAGTTATCCATTCTTGGACACTCAAGTTGTTTTCAGATACTGGCTATTGTGAATAGTGCTGCAATGAACTTAGAAGTGCATATGATGTCCCTACTTCTGTTTATGGACCCCCAGGTATATTCACAAAAGTGGTATTGCTGGGTCAAATGGGTTCCTTATTTAGTTTTTTTGGCAATATACATAGTTTTCCAAAAAGGCCCACTGTTCCTGCATCCACACCAGCACTAGTTGTTCTTTTTCTTTTTTTGGAAGAAAATATTATACCACAGTGAGATACATGATTACAGAGTTTTCATGATTAGGTCTCAGCTACACAATGTTCCATCATCCAACACTCCAACACCATTCCAATATCCCCAAATTCCCATGCCCCCTCCCCAAGCCTGTCTCTGTGATAGGAATTTTGTTCTTATTCTTCTATCTCTCCTCTCTCTCTCTCTCTCTCTCTCTCTCTCTCTCTTTCTCCCTTCTCTTGGAAATTGTGGCTGGTAATACATACATTTAGGGGTTATCATGTATATTGCTTTGCCTATGTTCAGTGCTCAGTACTACTATGGCATTACTATTTCCAACAATTGTTAGCACACTGCCCAAGATTTGACCTCCACTCTCTAGTGTTAGATTCCAACCATTAACAAGTCCTCTTGGTCTATGTATTGCCTGGTCTTGGATATTGGTCTCATACTATTTGTTTTATATCCCAGGAATGAATGCACTCATTCAATATCTGTTATTTTCCTTCTGACTAATTTCAATCAGCATGGCAATCTCCATGTCCATCAATTTACAGGCAAATTTCATAACTTCAGTTTTTCTAATAGCTGCATAGTATTCTCTCTCTATGTATATATATACATATATATATATATATATGTATATATATGTACCATGGTTTCTTTATCCAGTCTTTTGTTCTATGACATTCTGGGTATTGTGAATAGTGCTATAATGAACATAGAAGTGCAGATGGTGTTCCTGCTGTGAGTTTGTCAGCCCCCCAGGAGAAATTCCCAGGAGTGGAATTGATGGGTCAAAGGGATATCTATTTCTAATTTGAGATAGAATGTTCATATTGTTTTCCAAAAGGGCTAGACCAGTTGACATGCCCCCCCAAAAAAAAAAAAAAGAAGAATGAGAGTCCCTTTCTCCCCGCATCCATGCCAGCACTGGTTGTTCTTGCTCTTTTGAATATGTACCATTCTCTGTGGTGTGAAATGATTCCTCATGGTCATTTTAATTTGTATCTCCCCTGACCATTCGAATTTCTTTTTTGTGAAAGCTTCTGTTCATTTTTTCTCCCATTTTTTGATGGGTTTGACTGTTTTTTTTCCTATAAATGTTTACCAGTACCTTATATATCTTGGAAATTAACCCATTATCAGAAGGGAATTGGGAGAATATTCTTTCCTACTCCGTAGACTGTTTTTTTGTGTCTTGGTCACAGTTTCTTTTGAGGTGCATAAGCTTTTCACTTTCTGTTCCTGTTCTCTTTGATGTGACCAGTCTCTGGGGTGTATAATGATATCTCATTGTTTGATTTGCATTTTCCTGATGATAAGTGAAGAGATTTTTGTTGTATGCCTTTTGGCCATTTGAATTTTTCTTTGAGGAAGTTTTATTACTTTTCTCCCTTTTTTGACAAACTTGGGCACTTAATTTTTTAATATTTTATTATACCACAGTGAGATATACAATTGCAAAGAAGTTCATGTTTGGGTTTCAGTCTTGCAGTGTTCCAGCACCCATCCCTCCACCAGTGCCCATTTCCCACCACCAATGTCCCCAATTCCCTCCTCCCTCCCCCAGCCTGCCTCTATGGCAGGTTCTTTATCTCTTCTCTCTCTCTCTGTCTCTCTTTATCTCTCTCTTTCTCTCTTCCTTCTCTTACACATTGTGGATGACAATACATACATTTAGAGGCTATCATGTGTATCAATCTTAAAGTTCTACCAATGAGGCATACAATTTTAAACTCTGCCAAAAGTCTTCAAGTCAAAAGCATCATAAAAACTTACAGGGAAAATAAGACTTGGCAGATGAAACATTTTACCTTGAAATAATCACTGGGAAACCTGAAATCTCAGTTTTGTTACCTGTGAATAAAAAATAACTGATTTTTGACAGGAATGTCTTAAAAATTAATGAAAATATCAACAAAATGATGTTGTTTTGCATTTGTTTACATTGCTTTTATTGTTCTATTGGAATTGAATGAATCAGACTTTATCAATACTGAATAATATTTATTGAGTTCACGTAATCTATGTCTCTAGACCTAGTAAATAATAAAGAAATTGTGTTAATAATATAGTTGCTGCCTCTGGATACACAAATAGCTACATCAAATGACTCATTTGAAATAGAAGGAAGAATGTAGATATTTGGAGACTGGTGTTAAGAAAAGACATTTTTCAAAGCATGACAGAAAGGACAAAGATATTTTTTAACTTATTTTATCTGTCTCCACCTAAATTAATTTTCCTAAATATATTAATTACTTATGTCAATAATGTCTATATCAAAGAAATTTCTTTTCTTTTTTTATTTTTTTGGTTTAGTTTCAGTGTGATTTTATTAAAATTCCATTATACATTTAGGGGCCAGAGAGACACTATGAGTCTCAAGGCATATGTCTTGCTAGTGGCAGTTCAGTCTGTAGCACTTTATATGATCTCCTATGCACTGCCAAGGGTGATTTCTGGAGAGGGAGCCAGGGGTAAACTCACAAGATAGCTGTGAGTTCAAAAAAAAATTAAATGGTAACTTTAAAGAAACAAATTCTCTTTAAGTGACCTCAAATGAGGGAGAAAGAAGACTGACTGTTTTGTTTCTCAAGCTAATCATTTGCTCCTGAAATCTATTCCTCCTTTCAGCTGGTGATGTTATCATTTGCTTGTATTCATTTTTTTCTTACTTATATTCCCCTTTTATTATTATTTTGTTTTGGTTTTGTTTCTGTTTTTGGGCCACACCCAAATTGTTTAGGATGGATTCCTAGTTCTTTCTTTTTTTTTTTTTTGGGGGGTCATACCTGGCTCGAGAGCTACTCCTGGCTCTGCACTCAGGAATTACTCCTGGCGGTGCTCAGGGGACCATATGGGATGCCGTGGATCGAACCCGGGCCAGCATGGGCGGGCCACGCCCTACCCGCTGGGCTATCACTCTGGCCTGGACTCCTAGTTCTGAGCCCAGGGATCTCTCCTTTCAGGGGTCAAACCTGGTTCACTTGTCTGCAAGGCAATGGCCCTATCCGCTGTACTATCACTCTAACCCAACTTTTCTTGTATTAATTTCTTCCTCTTATTTTAAAAAAAAAATAAGAGGAACTATTTGAGGAATCACTGTGGGATTTTAATGACCTTACTGCTTTTTCAACTTTCTATTGAGTTCCTTATTTTTGGTGTCCATATTATTTTTTCACATAATGGTGCCAATCTGAAAAATTTTAATCTCCAAAGGCTTCTCTTTATTACTTGTACTTTTCTTTCATTCATTTAATATATTCCTATGAAGGAAAATATCAAAATCTATTGATATTCTACTTTTCTTTCACTACTATTTTGGAGGAAATGTATTCCAAGTATACCACATCTAGAACCAATGAAATTGGTTTTCCATGATCTGTGTGCAAGCATCCAGCCCACCTCTATTGCATTTTTATTCTCTGTGCTGTACTGTAAATCAGTGATGATGAAGCCTGTGGACCCCCACAGGTGGTTTATGTGAAGAGGGGAGGAAGGAGATGGTCACTTTCTCCTAATCTGCCACTAGTGCTCAGGGGCCCACTGGGAAGTCTAGGCCTTACTCAGGTCTTGCAGGTTCTTGTCCTTACTCTCAGGAAAATAATTTCAGGAGGAGCTGAGCAGTGAAGTAAAAAGAGATTTCACTTGGTGGTTTTGAGGAAAGAGAAGGAGGAAGAGAAAGTAAGAATAATGTGGTTAATGAGAGCACCCAGAACACAGACCCCAGCATTAGATATGAAAGCATGAAAGTACACATCTCACTTGTACTGGGCCAGGTGGGCACAAGCAGCACATAGGTTTGGGCATCATATGCACGTGCTTCCTTTATTTAAGATGACTTTATACGTTTTACTCAAGCTGCCTACATGTGGGGCTTCTACTTAGGTAGAGTCCATTGCTAAAGTGGTTGTCAGGGGCCGGAGAAATAGCCCAACGGGTAGGGCGTTTGCCTTGCACGCGGCCGGCCTATGCTGGCCCGGGTTCGATCCCCGGCATCCTATATGGTCCCCTGAGCACAGCCAGGAGTAATTCCTGGGTGCAGAGCCAGGAGTCACCCCTGAGCGTCGCCGGTGTGACCCAAAAAGCAAAAAAAAAAAAAAAAGAATGAACCTTGACTTAAGTAGATTAAGCTGGGAGTAGGCAAAACAACAAAACTCCCAGAATAGCTAAACCTGTCCTCCAACAGGGTAGGACACCCCAAAAAAAATTAATTGGGGCCAGAGCAATAGCCCAGCGGGTAGGGCGTTGGCCTTGCATGCGGCCGGCCCATGCCGGCCCGGGTTTGATCCCTGACATCCCATATGGTCCCCTGAGCAACACCAGGAGTAATTCCTGAATGTAGAGCCAGGAGTAACCCCTGAGCATCGCTGGGTGTGACCCAAAAAGCAAAAAAAATAAAATAAAATAAAATAAAATAAAATAAAGTGTTTGTCAAGGAGGTGGTGTTGGGAATGGTTCATGGTCTTCTTTGAAATTCCTTTCCTGAACTATGTTCCTGTTGGAACTTCTCTCTGGGGGGGTGTTAAGCCTTCTCAAGGTCAGTTCTCAGGTCTGTTACTGCCAACAGGAAGATTTTATCAAGTTTATGCCTAGGCCTTAATTCTTGCAGCTTCAGAGCTATTAGATTTATTACTTCTCAGAAATATCACTGCCATGGGCCCTCTCTTACCTATCTGCCTGCCTCAATGGTTAACCTCCAGACTCCAATAGACAGTCTACCAGTGCTACAAGGCCACCAACTGTTCTTACTATGAATCCCTTCCCCATCCTTATTCCTTCAATATAGAAAATTCCTCTGGCCACTGTTGAACTCTTTATTCCCACACAGGGTCAAGGTCAACAAACCCACTTCAGTCTTGTCAATAACCAGGTACTTAATAACAAGCTCATAAACTGACATATGACTACATAGAAGCTCCTGTTATTTACTTCTTTCATATAAGTCTGCAGATGCTTTGGTCTGGTTTCACTCTATCCAAATCCTTTAATTAGATACTATTTATAATTATATAATAAGCATCCACTGACTTACCACTGGATAGATACCAAAAATAAAATAAACATAATAATTCAATGAAGCATGTTGCATACTATTTTAGTTTGAGAGCTTGTGCAGACAATGATTAAGGCAGATTTCTTGGAAAGAATACATGCACCAACTAGAACTGGGAAGAGAGACTTCTCTGATAAATGACATACTGATGAGGTAAATAATGGGAGAGGAAATATATGTGAAAGGTAGAACTCAACATGACAAACGTCCTAGCAGCTGAACTATGTAGGAGGAAGAGAGAAGCATGGAACGACTTCAAGAGTATCAGGAAGTAATAAAGTAGAAGAAGAACCTCTGGCTCCAGGCTCAACTTTTCAACTCCACCATTCTCCCTGCACTAATATACACCTCAGAGACCTGCGTCCTACCAAAACAGGATGAGAAGGCTATTCTGGTATCCCAAAGAGAAATTGAAAGGGTAGTGCTTGGAATATCATGCCTCACTCAAGTGAGAATCCGGACTTCTGACCTTTAACAATGAGTAAGAATCAAGGATGTTGTCTTGTTTTCCAAGATGATGAAAATCATATGGACGGACATGTAGTGCAATTTAGGGACAAGCACTGAATTAGAGCTGTTACCGACTGGATTCCATGGGCGTCAAAAGAACGCGTGACAACCCAACTATAATATGGTCAGACTTCTTTGTCAAAAACCTGAATGAGGGGGCGGGGCGATAGCCCAGCAGGTAGGGAGTTTGCCTTGCAGGCGGCCGGGACATGCCTACCTGAGTTCAGTCCCTGGCATCTGATATGGTCCCCCAAGCACCTCCGGGAGTAATTCCTGAGTGCAGAGCCAGGAGAAACCCCTGAGCAATGCCAGGTGTGACCCAAAAAATTAAAAAAAAAAACCTGAATGAATGGTTTGAGGTGCTTCATGTTCCTGGAGCAAGCAGATTCCATTGGGCTACACTTGCACGTGACAGGGACAAATGGAGACGTTATTGGTGCCTGCTCGAGCAAATCGATGAACAACGGTAAGATAAGTGATAAGGGAAGTGATAATGTGGTGCAAAGTAATATTAAATATTGTCGAGGTAGTGATATTATCACTTGTATCACTTGTCATACCGTTGTTCATCGATTTGCTCGAACGGGCACCAGTAACATCTCCATTTGTCCTGTCACATGCTAGTGTAGCGCAAGGGCATCTGCTTGCTCAAGGAACATGAAGAGCCTCAACCATTACATTAAATGAGGTCTATAATTGTTACTGGTATTTGGCATATCAAATACGACACGGGTAGCATGCCAGGCTCTCTGTAGTAGTGATATTATACTAAACTGTTATGCTCCTGTTATGCTCCTTTTTTTTTTCAATCCGGCACAGGTATGCTAAACCAGAGACTCTCAGACATGGGGCAGAGAAGCTACTCGCTCCCCCTGTGCCCAGCCACTCATGAGGCACCTGGGAGGCAAGGCGGGTTCTACCACTGGCCTGCCACCCCAGCAGAGCCTCAGAACAAGCAAGACAACCCCCCACCCCCGACTCCATGGAGTCCCGGGAGATATTCTGGTGCCCGCTCTAGCAAATAGATGATCAATGGGAAGATAGTGATAGTGATAGTTATAGTTATGCTCCATCATTGGTATTTGGAAAACACTGCCTTTAATTCTTGATTTCAGGCATTGGATGAAGAAACTCAAATGTCCACCATTAAAATCATTACCATCGGGCCGGGCGTAGCCCGCGGGTGGGCGTTTGCCTTGCCGCGGCCGGCCTCTGCCGGCCTGGGTTCGATCCCGGCATCCCATATGGTCCCCGAGCCCGGAGTAATTCCTGAGTGCAGAGCCAGGAGTAGCCCCTGAGCATTGCCGGGTGTCCCAAAAGGAAAAAAAAATAATAAAATCTTACCATCATACCATCATTCCCAAAGATGTTATGATTACATTTTGTATCACTGTATCACTGTCTTCCCGTTCATCATCGATTTGCTCGAGCGAGCACCAGTAACATCTCCATATGTCCTGTCTCATGCTAGTAGAGCCCAAGGGCATCTGCTTGCTCCAGGAACATAAAGAGCCTCAAACCATTCCATCAGATCATGGGAATGAGGTCTATATTTGTTACTGGTATTTGGCATATCAAATACAACACGGGTAGCTTGCCAGGCTCTGCCATGTGGGTGGCATACTCGCATAAGTACCACATATGATACCCCCAAACACCACTAAGAGTCACTCCTTCGGGTGTGGTTCCACGGGGTCAGGAACAGGCCCTCAGAACCACAGGGTGTGAGCTTGTGGTTTATTTATTTTACACCCAAGAAAGTCTGTGTTGGTCTGTGAACTCAGTTGCCTAGTTCAGTCCTTAGTGATCAGATGACTTTGTATATGGTACTGATAATAGCTGGCATTTACTGAATCACTGGTATGTATCAAACCAAAAACAGTAATTATTATAAATAGCTATTTCTGGCTTTTTTCAAAAGGTTAACCTAGATTTTAAAATCTAGTTTATTTACACAGAGTGGAGTGGCAGGATACAAAATCAAAGCCCAAAAATCAGTGACTTTGATATATACAAATAATGAAAAAGAAGAAAGGGATATTAAGGAAAGCGATTCCACTGACAATAGTGGCACAGAAATTCGAATATCTAGGAATCAGCTTGACCAAGTGTTTAAAGGACCTGTAGAAAAAAAAAAACTACAAGACACTGCTCCAAGAAATAAAAGAGGACACAAGAAAATGGAAACACATTCCCTGCTCATGGATGGGGAGAATCAACATTGTCAAAATGGTAATACTCCCTAGAGTTTTGTACAGATTCAATGCAGTCCCTATAAGAATACCCATGACATTCTTCAAAGAAATTGACCAAACACTCCTGAAATTTGTATGGAACAATAAACCCCCATGGATAGAAAAAGCAGTCCTCAGGAAAAAGAAGATGGGAGGTATCACCTTTCCCAACTTCAAACTGTACTGCAAGGCAGTAGTAATTAAAACAGTGTGGTATTGGAATAAAATACCTATGGCAGGTACTCTTTCTCTTTCTCTCAATCTCTATCTCTTTTCCTTCCCTTCCACATTGTGGATTACAATACATACATTAAGAGGTTGTCATGTGTATCTTTTTGCGTGTATTTAATGCTCAGTTTTAGGTTGGTATTAGCACTTTCGACAATTATTAGCACACTGTTCCATTCTCTGTCTTACCTAGCCTCTGACTCCCACATGTTTGTGATAATTTCCACCTTTGACAAGACCTCCTGATCCATGTTTCGCCTTATGTTGGATATGGGTATTATAATATATATATATATATATATATATATATATATATATATAGATCATGCAAATAAATGCAGTCATTCTATATTGGTCTTTTTCCTTCTGGCTAATTTTACTCAACATGATCCTCTGCGTGTCCATCCATTTATAGGTGAATTTCATAGCTTCACTTTTCCTAACAGCTGCATACTATTCCATTGTATAGATGTGCCCAAGTTTCTTTATCCAGTCATTAGTTCTCAGGCAGACTGGTTGTTTCCAGATTCTGGCTATTATGAATAGTGCTCTTATGAAAATAAAAGTGCAGATCGTGTTTCTTCTGTGTGTTTTTGGCTTCCAAGGGTATATTGTGATCCAGGGGTATGCTAGATCAGATGGGAGCTCAATTTCTAGTCTTTGGAGGAATGTCCATACTGTTTTCCAGAAAGGTTGTACCAGTCGTCATTCCCACCAAGAATGGATGAGAGTCCCCTTTTCCCCACATCCACACCAGCACTTGTTGTTCTTGCACTTTTGGATATGCACTGTTCTCTGTGGTGTAAAATGATATCTCATTGTTGTTTTGATTTGCATCTCTCTGAAGAATAATGATGATTAGCATTTTTTCATATGTCTTTTGGCCATTCAGATTTCCTCCTTGTTGAAGTTTCTGTTCATTTCTTCTCCCCATTTTTTGACGGGGTTGGTTGTTTTCTTCTTGTAAAGTTCTACCAGTGCCTGATATATCCTGGATATTAACCCCTTATCAGATGGGTATTGGGTGAATATTCATTCCCATTCTGTGGACTGTCTTTGTATCTTGGTCACTGTTTGAGGTTCAGAAGCTTTTTTAGTTTCATGTAGTCCCATATATTTATCTTTTCTTCTAGTTGCTTTGTTAGTGGTGTTTCAACTTTGAAGATGCCTTTTGCTTCAATGGAGGGTTTTTTCCTATATTTTCTTCAATGTACCTTAAGGATTCAAATCTGATATTGAGATCTTTAATCCATTTCGATCTGTGCACAAATTTTTGTGCATGGTGTTAGACAGAGGTCCAAATTCATTTTATTTTACATGTCACTGCCCAGTTTTTCCAACACCACTTGTTGAAGAGGCTTTCCTTTCTCCATTATGGGCTCTTTGCACCTTTATCAAAGATTAAATGATCATGTGTTTGAGGTTGGGTGTCAGGATACTTAATTCTATTCCATAGGTCCACAGGTCTGCTTTTATTCCAATACCACACTGATTACATTTTACTCTATACCTCAAACATCAGTAATGTAATGAAAGACATATTTTTATAGTTAATCTCTACATAGTAACAATTAAATATACATTATAATTATGGTTATAATTTAAAAATATTATTTTTTTAAAAAAATTGTATCAATTTAAATGTAAATGTTTTCTTGTAATTGTAAAAAGTTAAGTGTTTCAAGACTGGAATTATAGTAAAACTGATAGAACACTACTATTACAAATACCTGGTCCATGTTTGATCCCTGGTACCCTATACTACCTCAAGATCACCTGTAGTGATCCTGAGTGTAGAGCCAGGATCATGTCCGAAAACTGCTGGATTTGATCCCAAACCAGTAAATAAATAAAAGTTAAATACTTTAATAGCTATAGAAAAAATGTTGGGCTCCCTATAATGAACCCACCCAGAGCCACGGCAGAGCCTGGCAAGCTACCTGTGGTGTATTTGATATGCCAAAAAACAGTAACAATAATGGACCTCATTCACCATGAATGGAGATGAGACGTTGCTGGTGCCCGCTCGAGCAAATAGATGAACAACTGGAAGACAAGTGACAAGTGACTTTAATAACCAAAGACTATTGATTAACTAACAGAGTAGCTTTCTAAACACACACATTTTTAAATATACTAATACTAAGGAAATAATTCCAGCACTATATCTTGAAAGGAAATCATTTTATTTTGGCATTAACTATGTTCACACAATTTTAGATTGACAGAGATCAAGAAGTACCCCCCCCATTAAAATATTTATTATTTTAGCATTTGTAATTAGACACATATTTTAAATAGCTAAGCATTTGATACTGCCAAATCTCCAAATGTAAAGGAAGCATTATAGTTAGAATATCTTCCATTTTAAGAGCATGAATTAGCACTATACCAATATTACCACTTAAAATTTTATAAGATCTCAAATACTGTTTACACTCTCTAAGAGAAATATTTATCATCACAAAGAATGAAGAATATCACAGATCTGAAAAGTGTTAGAATATGAAACACTAATTGATATAGAAATAGAAACATATGAGAATGAGAAAGTGGTAGCTAGCATGAAATTTCTACAAAATAACCCAAAATGGGTGGCAATAATCAAATTACAATTAAGGTTTATTTCTTACTCATGTATGGATTCACAGAGGGTGTTCTTAGCAGATGTCTGGCCTCCATATGGTGTTTCAGCTGCCCAGCTATTCCCTGTTTTGGCTTCTTCATCGCCCTGGAGATGTCATTATCTGCCTTCAGCCAAGAACAGGAGAAAGAGAGCAAATCTGGGAGTAAAGAGATAGACTTGTTTGTTTAGTCTCAACCTGAAAATGATGTATTTCATTCCTGATATATTTTCTTGTTTGTTTATTGTCATGATATTTTTATTATACTAATTTTAAAACACTGAAACTTGTTATGTGTGTAGAAAATGTCTTGGCAGCTGGATGATCTAATGTTATGAAATGGATCATTATTCCTACTTCTCCCTTTTATATGTTGATACTCCAAGGTGGGTTGGTATTGAGAATGGAGGTTCGGTTAAGAAAATGGTATCCATAAGAGAAACTACTCACTCCCACTACCAAGTGAGGGAGTCTTCAGCCAACTGGGAAAGGGGGCAATCTCAAAAGAACTGAACAACCCAAAACCTTATTCTCTGATTTCACAAATTCCAGAACTGTGAGGGGAAAATAATATTCTGTATCTTAAGCCACTTAGTCTATGGTATTTGTTAAAGCCACCCACGATCACTGAAACAAATAACAAATTCAACTTTCCTCCTACTTTACTTACTTGCTGAAAGATAACAGACAGTTGGATTTCCCAAGTTAATAGGAAAGTGAATCAGATAAAAAAAAAACACTGCACAATTGAACAATCAATACAAAATATGTCATGTAATTGCATTGGCAATGAATGATTCATTGATCACTGACATATGCTGCATACACATTCTTCTGTTGAATTTTGAGAAAATAACCATGGGACAGTATATATGCAGCAGAACTTGATATCCTAAGTTGAAGGTTGATTGGTTTTCAGCATATATTTTTATGTAGCCTCTGAACTACATGGCATTCAGGAGATGTCATATTGTGCTTGTTTTATTTTATGCAATCTTTAAAAATATGTATCTATGTTTGTTGATAACTATTCTTGATCAATGGATTTAATTATAACCATCCACTGTGGTGTTGAGTTTCCCAATTTGTTATATTGTTTACTATTAGAAGCTACTTGAAGTTAACTGTACCTTTTATAATTTCAGATAATAGATATATGTTTTGTGATTTCTATCCAAACACTGCCGGTGTTGATCTGTTACAAAAATAGTGTAAAACATGTATGTGACATGAATGCTGAGACAAGTGATTATCAACTATTGATGATATCTTGAAAAAAATCACTGCTTTCTTACCGAATCAGACATGATGCATCACACCTCACATATGTCTAAAATTTTCATGTCATTGGAATGAATAAAACACAGAAATAAATATGACTCAAAAGTTGAAGAAAGGCAACCCCATTACACATAAATCTAAAGAAATATTAGTAGGTATTTTGTCATATAGTATGTGTAGTTCCATTTAGGGATAACATCAATGAACAACTGCTCTGTCATTAATCTTATTTTCCACTCTGAGAGGTGAATGAGTGATAAATCTATACCTCAGTTTATCATATTAGAGGGAAAAATGACAAAATAATTTTACCTTAGGCAGCAGGAATACCTAAGGGTTGGGAAGCCTAAACAAAAAATTTCATACTTGTTTAACCTCCTTGAAAAATATATGTTTATTAAATATTCTAAGTGTTTAGTCCACAAAATATGGGAATATCAATCAATGCAATGTACTTCCAATAAACGTTTTATTTTTATAGTAAGTTGAACATGTGAAAATTCACATACTAACATGTTCATCAAACTGCTATATTTGGTGTTGATAGCATTTTTCTTTGTTTAAGTCAGAGATTATTTATCTAAGATGCTGATATGCCCCTTCTTTTTCACTGAATGTTTCTACTAATAATTAGTACTGGTAAATATTACTACTTACTAATAAAGAGTATTAGTGCAGAAAATCAATAAAGGAAGACCTCTAAGAGAGAAGAGCAGAAATACTGGAAGATGCAGCAGAAGCTGGCAAAATCATTCACAATGCCCTCCTGCACTTTGCCAACTATAAGACCAAGATGCCTGCCCTCCGACATCCTGATGGGCCGATCACATCTTCCACAAAGGCAATGGAGAAGATTATCCATGACTTCTACTTGGATCTCTTTGATAGCCACGTCCACCTGCCCACATACCAAATTCCGCAGAATGGATATGCCGCTTCCCTGCTTTCTCCCTTCTGAAAACAGACATGCCATTTCATTGGTAAAGAAGTGAACAGCACCGGCCCAGACAAAGTCAGACCAGAACACCTGAAGAATCTTCCATCAGTACGCATCAGTACACTGGCCCGGTCTTCACATGCTACCTCTCTGAATGTAATGTGGCCTCCCAATGGAAAACAAAGAAGACAGTTCTACTATTCAAATAGGGGAGACATTCATGACATTGGCAACTATCGTCCCATCTGCTTGTTGTCTGTCATCTACAAGCTATTCACTCAAGTCATCCAGAACAGGCTTGGCAGAACATTTGATGAAGGACAATCATGTGAGCAAGCTGGCTTCCAAAAAAGGATTCAGCACAATAGACCAAATGCACATGGTAACCAAGCTCATTTGGTTTGTAGGGAGTTCAAGATGCTACTCTGTCTCATGTTCATTGAGTTAAAGAAAGCCTTTGATTCTGTTGAGACCAAAGTGGTTATGAAAGACCTAGCCAAACAGGGTGTTCAAACCTGATCCTTTGTGGTCTGTACCATGGATTCACCACCAGGATCTCATCATTCTACAAGGAAGTGTTCGTTGATGTCAAAAGAGGGGTTCGGCAGGGAGTTACCATTTTACCAAAATTCTTCAGAGCCACCCTTGAGAACATCATGCATTACAATGGAAAGGAGTGGGAGTGAATAGAGACAATCGGAAACTACAGGACCTCCTTTTCACTGATGACATTGTTCTAATAACACCAAACATTAGCCAAGGGGCACAGATGCTGGCTGACTTCAACTGAGAATGTGGAAAGATAGGTCTACAATGTTCATGGAAAATGAACTAGTTCCAGAGGCCCCATTCACTCTCAATGGAACAAATATCTCTGAATGCAGCAGTTATGTGTACCTAGGTCGGAAACTCAACATGATGAACAACTTAAAACCTGAGCTGCAAAGGAGGAAGAGAGCAGCATGGAACACTTTCAAGAGCATCGAAGAAATAGCTAAAAGGACAAAAGAACCTCCAACTCTGGGCACATCTCTGCGATTCCACCATTCTCCCTTCATTAACATATGCCTCAGAGACCTGGGCTCTATGAAAGCAGGATGAGAACATCATTCAGGTCTCCCAAAGAGGAATCGAAAGATCTATGCCTAGAATATCACACCTCACTCAAGTGGAGAAGGAATCCGGATTTCTGACCTCTGTAACCGATCCAGAGTCAGGGATGCTGTCTTGTTTGCCAAAGTGTTGAAAATCAGATGGGCTGGACATGTAATGTGATTTGGAGATGAACACTAGACTAGAGTCGTTACCTACTGGATCCCACAGGACATCCATCAAAAAATCACTTGGCCACCCACCTATAAGATGATCAGATTTCTTTGTCAAGACACTGAACAAATAGTTTGAGGCTCTTCATATTCCTGAAATAAGCAGATGCCATTGGGCTACACTGGCACGTGATAGGGTCAAATGGAAATGTTACTGGTGCCCACTCGAGGCATATCAATGAATAATGGTATGTCAAGTGATCAAGTGGTCAAGTGAATAAGAGTATTAATACTAATAAGAGTATTAATATTTAGCTTTTCTTTTTAGATTAAAAAATACAGTGATCCAGTTGTCAACTGAGAGACAGACATGGGGCAGAGTTGCTACTGGCTCTCACTGTGCCCAGCCGCTCATGAGGTTCCCAGGGGGGATGGCAGGTTCTAGCCCTGGCCTGCCACCCCAGCAGAGCCTCACAACAAGCCATATGATCCCCCACTCCATGAGGACCTCCATTTTCCACATCCGGACTTCCCCTCGTCAGAAGTCCACCCTAGCAGACCAGCCTATCACAGCCCGGCTCGGCTGGCCACAAGCCGAGCAGTTCATCAATAAATGCTGGATTTTGAGATGACTACAAGAGTATGCTACCTGCACGACAGAGCCTGGCAAGCTATTCCATGTCGTATTTGATATGCCAGATACTAGTAACAATTATAGACCTCATTTCCAAGACCTGATGGAATGGTTTGAAGCTCTTTATGTTCCTGGAGCAAGCAGGTGCCCTTGGGCTCTACTAGCATGAGACAGGTCATATGGAGATGTTACTGGTGCCCGCTCGAGCAAATCAACGATGAACGGGAAGACAGTGATACAGTGATACAGTTGTCAACTATGGAGGATCTGAGAACAAAAAAGAAAGATAAGGTTTTAGAAAATTGTAATGTAACATAAGTTATAAGCACAATTTAGGACAGAGTCTAAATTGTAAATGACTTAGTAAATAATTTGAAGCATTGGCTTCATCTTCTGCACTATGCTGAATTCAAATGAAAAGCTCATTTTAGAAAGGAAAAAAGTGTAGATAGGCATTTGTACAAAAAATCACATTTATTCTTCTGAAAAAAACAGAAATAACTAACACACATTGAACTTGAGCTAGCTTGTCTGAGCAGTTTTGAGTTTTGGGATGTTCCCAGAAGCGCAGGGCCCAAGGGGTCCACGGTGAAACCAAGGCAGTTTGCCTTGGTTCCCGTTGATGGAGTTTCTGCTCTTCCCTGGGGCAACTTGGGTCTGTGGAGACTCAGGGGTCACACACACACCAAGACAAATTATATCAAGATAAACAATTTCCTTTTATCTGGGCTAGAGAGACAGTATGGGCTAATTACTTGCACTGCTCGCAACATATACCAGTTAATCCCCACCACTGCTTATGTTCCCCTGACTATAGCCAGGAGTGATCTCTGACCACTGAACTAAGAACAAATATTGAGCATGGCTGGTTGTTGCCCAAAGATAATAATAATCGCTATTATGATATTTTATGTTGGGTATTCCAGGTTTTCTGTTTCTTGAGTTTTAGTTGTATGATACGATTATAGATAAGTCAGTATTTTTTTATTGGTTAAAATTGAGCTAGGTATTTTAAAGCAGAAAAAATGCCACTTTTTATAAGATTTAAAGTTAAAGATATATTGTTTAAGTGATAATTTGTATTTTAGCTCAAAGAAAAGTGATTCATAGGTTCAAATTATATACATCATATAAAACATATTAGTGTATAAAAGGAACACATCACAGAATCACAAAACTAAAACAGGGTATTAAGTTGCTAATCTCAATGATTCCTGTGATGCAAACAGACATGGGGAGAACCACCAATAAAACATGGACAAAGAAATGAAAACTGAGGTAAAAAAAATATTCATCAGTGAAGCTAAACAAGGAAATTTTATGATTACCCATAGAACACTTATTAAATTATTTCTTAGTTTCCCCTCAAGTCCCACAAAATGTCCAATATTATTATTAATTAATTTATTTATTTTTAGTAAGGAGTTTTTAAACAGACAGTCTTCAGCCTTTCAGCACTACAGCTTCACCAGCATTTAATATGGCAGTGGTCAGAATTCACCTAGGCCTGAGATGAAGAACCTGGAACATAATAGACAGGTACTTAATCCTTGATTCATATCTTTGGCTCCTCAGATTATTTATTATGGAAGGATGACTGTTTCCTATTTTCTATATTTGACAAGAATATATATGTTCATGTGTATTTCCTTCTTGATATTAAAGATGAATTCATGATGTTTCTAATATGGTGAATTTGCTGCTTCTCATGTCATTGTATAGAATTTTAATTATATTTTCTCCAAAAATTTCTGCCTTTTTATTTTTTTAGAAAAGACAAAGAACTCTAATTGTGTGATATTCTACTTCTAATATGATACTGTATGTTAGATTACTTTTGCCGAATATATAAGTAAAGCATGATGATCACAAAAAATCTTGCATTATCTAAGATAAAATAAAGAAGTATAATTTTGATTCTACTTATGAAAATGTGTAGTGAAGCAAATCACAGTGGTTATAAAACCACATTACTCTTTTCAATTCATCTAGTTTGTCATCAGTTGGAATTAATTTTAAAATATGACTTCAAATGTGATTTGAAATCACTGGTAAATTATCCTAAAATTGTAGCATACTTTATCATCTAAAATATATTATTCCATATGAAACTTACAAAAACATTTTTCTTGTATTGAATAAAATGTAATATGATCAACACAAACTATTTGCTGATCTGATAAGAGCTAAAAATATAGTAATAGAATAGGCAGTTATCCATCTAAGACACAAAATATTCAAGTATTTTGTTCAAGTATTCTTTGTAATTTTGAGATTTAAATTATCTCTAATATATCCCCACTGAAAAAACCGGTGTTCCTGAGTTTAGATATCAGAGCAGACATATGGTTCCAGTTGCCAAAAAGTAGCAGAGAATTTTGGACATTCCATGTATCTGAATGATGACTTCATTCAACTCTGCAACATCTGCTTTTGGTAAAGTTCTTGTAGTCATGTAGAACACTGCGCATATTTTATAGAACAGAGAGAATTCTGGTCACAACAGAATTATCTGTAATTTTGATACAAATTGTCTTTTTTTTCCAAACTTTCACATATATGATCACTAAAATAATTGTGTTCAGGGCTTATTACTGACTGCTCTTAGGGATCAGGGACGCAGGGTGGTGCCGGGATCAAACCCAGTTCGGCTGCATGCAAGGTAAGCAACATATCCATTATACTATCATTCTGGCACCTAAAATAGCAACAGTATGCCTAAATCATTGTTTTCCTCTAATACTACTTCCTGTATTCCTTAATCCTGGAAAGAATACAGTCATTGGAGCATTTCAGAAGTGAACAAATAATTGAAATTTTGTATGACCAAAGACACCATTCAAGTATTAAATTGGGCTCACACATCATATTTGAAAGTTAAAGAAATAATATTACAATCATAAAAACACAAACAAAAACGCATAAAAATTCAGACAGGAAGATGATCTCATTTATCTGTGGATTATACAATACTGGATGAGGAAATGTATTATGATAAAAGGTGCAATGCTTAGATTAACCTTAACCCCTGTGTTTCAAGAGAAGATATAAAGATAAGAAATCAAGAGGGTGGAAAAGAGCAAAACTTAATGGCTAACAAGCATCAGAGCTTCAGTTACACCAGTGATATGAGAGAGGGGATAGCCATGTATCCAAAGCACTGATTCAACAGATCTGAAACATCAGATTTAAGCTCAACCAATGAAACTTTGTAATGTACCTGTCAAATTGAACAGGCAGGAGTATAGGGACAGTGACTCTGGTAGAAAGATTAGTGTTAAATTATTGTTTGCCTATAATGTAACTATCAATGGGATTAGTGTTAAATTATTGTTTGCCTATAATGTAGCTATCAATGGGATTAATGATAAATTATTGTTTGCCTATAATGCAACTATCAATAACTTTGTAAATCATGACTTATTGATAAACATTTACAAAAGATGGTAAGGAAATTGTCAACTTCTAGTTCATTGTTTTACAAACATTCACTGTATCACTGTCTTCCCGTTCATCATCGATTTGCTCGAGCGGGCACCAGTAAAATCTCCATATGACCTGTCTCATGCAAGTAGAGCCCAAGGGTTCCTGCTTACTCTAGGAACATAAAGAACCTCAAATCATTCCATCAGGTCATGGGAATGAGGTCTATAATTGTTACTGGTATTTGGCATGTCTAATACGACACGGGTAGCTTGCCAGGCTCTACCGTGCGGGTAGCATACTCTTGTAGTCATCTCAAAATCCAGCGTTTATTGATGAACCTGGGCTGTTATAGGCTGGTCTGTTGGGTGGAGTTCTGACGAGGGGGAAGTCCAGATGTGGAAAATGGAGGCACTCATGGAGTCGGGGGTCGTCTGGCTTACAAACATTATGATACTCATATTGCTATGTAGAAAAATAGCACACTTAAGAAAGAGGTGATGGAGGTCAAAATTTTATTTTTAATTAGCTATGTTAAATCTTGTGTGTGATTAGTGATCAGTTGCATGGAGTTTCTCTTCTCAGACATTCTTAGCTTCTGAACAGGTCACCCCATATTGTATTAATGATGTGTCCCATGATCAATGGTTGAGTAAATGTAGAGCTGTGCCATACAAAATATTTGTAAGTTTAGCTGTCAATTGGTATGTGATATATAAATAATTTCATGGCTGCATAACCTTGTCTTTGTTTCTGAAAGCATTTTGTGAACATAAATGACTGACGAACATTTAATTTTCTCTTTTAATTTGAAAACAAATAACCTAAAAATATTTATTTTAGGCCATGGCAAACAGTGCTCAGTGCGTACTCCCCATTCTTACCTCAGGGAGCACTCCTGGACACATTTTGGGTGACCATATGAGATGCTCAGGAATGGAATTCAGGTTGGCTATGTGCATGCAAGGATTGTGATTTATCCATGTAATCTCTGGTCCTAAGAAATTTCTTAGCTACATATCAGGGGACATAAGCGGTCATTCATCTGTATTACCTGTATCATCTGTCTTCCCGTTGTTCATCAATTTGCTTGAGCGGCGCCAGTAACGACTCCATTCATTGGGAATGAGATCCATTGTTGTTACTGTTTTTGGCATATCGAATACACCACAGGTAGCTTGGCAGGCTCTGCCGTGGCACTGGGTTCATCCCAGGGGCCCAGTCTTTTCTATGTCAGACCATCAACCATCCAGGGCCAATGGGACAGAGCCCTGGGGGATGTAGACAAACCTGTCTCCTGTCTGTCACCTGCTGAAGCAGCTGGGCACCACAGCCACACTTGCAATACCTTGAGGGGCAGGAAGAGGTCATTCACATCGAGTTAAAAGACTGTGAAATAGAGGGACAAAGATTCTTGAAAATTTTTACCAAATTTCAGAGAACAGTAAGCAGGGAAGTAAAATTATTCCATAAGAAACAGCTGCATTTGCAAATGTATTTGATGATTCCTCAGAAAAAGAAACATATAACTTTTTGAAATTGGTGTTATTTTTCATGGCAGAGTGATAGGACCATATATAGGAAAGAGAGTCAGAGAAAGAGACAGAGACCAAGATAACAATACAGAATGACACTCACTGTAAGAGTTAATACATTGAATCCCTGAAGGAAAAATGATGTTTAAAGCAAGAAAAATCTGCTTCTAGTTATCAGAAACAAGAGAGTAGGGAATATCAGCAATTAACCTCTGTATATCTACAGGTCTCAGAAAATCACATGAGAGAATGTGTTCCCAGCCTTCAGAGATTAATGATTTATTATAGACAGGCTTATTCTGGTTGAATAAAGGCTGCATAGGAATGAATTAAGCACTTTCATTTGCCAAATCAAAGAACAAATGAAGAATTGTATACACACACACACACACACACATGCACACAAACACATACACACACGAACAACTTTACTTTGCACAGTTTCTTATACTTTGTTTAAAAAAGATAATTCTATCTACTCATTCAATGGTTTTTGCACTGTTATTTTCCTAATAATAAAATTATAAAATAAATCATGATCTAGGTTGAAATCCAATATTCTTTTGAATCAAGACAAAATTTGTAATTAATAGCCAAAGATTTTCATTTCTCTTTATATCATATAAAACCCTGTAGTTTGTGTTAAAATATTCAATGAGTTTATTTATATTTTGAGTTGCAAACATTACTATATTTATATATGCTGAATTTTGCTATATAAATATTAGGATGATTTCAAACTCATCAAAGGCTCCACAGGTATAAGCAATTCTGTTGAGAGTTGCCTCACTATTATTGAAGTGGTGTTTATACTGTTAGAATTAAAATTAAAATAGATAATTTTCCAGTAAATTAAAATATAATTTTGGAATAACCATATTTCACAGGTGTCATGAAAATTAATACTCAGCAGAAAATAGTGTCCTTAAAAGATTTCAGGATTATGAACCATGAATTAAAATTCCTTTGATAGAAATCCTTTGAAAAAAATCTGTTGTTGCTTCTCAGACATTAGGCTATTTATCTCTTTCATAAGTTTATTTTGTTTAATTTGGAAGAATGTTAGGACTTATTCTGAGTTCTCAGATTGGGAATGAACTTTTATAAAATATCTTAGATTTTAAATTAAGCCACAAATATAAAAACTGGGAGTCTATTCTTGATTTTTCTTCACCCAAGCTATGCAAGAAATTCCTGTAAGTTCTTCAATATAAACAATCACCAAATTAAATTTGTTCATTACATCATTATCTTAAGAAGCACTTTCTTTTACTTTAACAGTCTTCAACCACTTTTCTCCATGTATATGGAAAGTATGTTTCTCCTTTAGTCAGTAGATGTTGAAATTTCAACTTTCAATGTGAAGTAGGGAGATTGGTACCTTTCAGATGCAAACAGACCAGGAAGGTGGAAGGCATCATGATTAGGATTTGTGTCCTACTAAGAAATCATGGAGAAAACTTATCTCCTCCTCTCTCAAAGAGGCAGCAAAATGAGGACCAGAAAAAGGCCTTTTTTTAGCACTGATTGATGGACTTAACATATTGATCTCAAGCTGCATCCTTCAGAAGTGTGGACATACATTTTCTGTTGTTGAAGTCACACAATTTTTAATATTCTTTTATAGCAGCCACACTGAACTTTCTCTAATGATTTTCCTCGCACCAAGCTCAATGATCTTATACAAATCTAAGTACCTTTCGTATTATCAGGCATCTGAATTAAAATACATACCAGAATTCTAATTTAACGGATCCTCCAAGGTCGTTCCTATGCCTTGCTTCTCAACCTCCCCATAACAACTTTTGCACCAAGATTCAGACTGACCAAGATACTTTCTTATTTTTACTTTCGATCTCTGTTTCAGCATTTGGTGAATTTCTGCTTAGATTTTTTTTCCTCATCAGATCCATTTTCATTTCCATTAAGCTTTAATTTTTTAAGCATAATCCCTGGATAGTATTTCCTGATGAGCTATACTAAAGCAACCCTGCAAAATTTATACCGTGTAGTACTAAACTTTGACTTTTGCATAGTATGCAGTATGACCTTCTAGATTCTATTTTGCTTCTATGAAAGTAAGAATGCTCTTGGGTAGAATCAAGAATGCTCTTGGGTAGAATTATGGTGGGCAGGTGGAGAAGACATGGCCAGCACTCATCAGTGTGCTGAAAATTTTAATCATGCAGAAATGTAGAACAGAGGATAAAAGAATAAAACTATGTTGTAGGTAATATAGTCAGTTTCCTTATGTTTGCAGCCTGGAAACATGTTTGTAATTAAAGTTTCCCCTGAGCTCCAAATAGGTTAATGGCAAAATCAGAGCACAAGCATGTTTTCTTATTTATGCTTTAGAACACATTTCATTTAGTGGACTCTCTTGTCAGTTGAACTATTCCTTTAGAGAGCTATAGATATAATATAGGAAGTAATGCACTTGCCTTGCATACAGCAGTAACAATGAATATTTAGTAGACCTTACCTGTCAGGGACACCGCGGGGTCCCCGACAGTGCCGGGAAGTGAGTTCCCTTCTACCATCGAAGCTGGCGAGGAATGAATGAAAACTCAGAAATCCGATGCAGTTTTAAAAGGGCTATACTATCACAGGTTCCAATACTCAATCCAAGATGTGGAAAATGGCGGGCCCCATGGAGTTGGGAGGGGGTCGCTGGGGGTGGCAGGCCAGGGCTAGAACCCGCCATCCTCCCGGGAGCCTCATGAGCGGCTGGGCACAGGGAGAGCAAGTAGCAGCTCTGCGCCATGTCTGAGAGTCTCTGTTTCAGCATACCTGGGCCGGATTGAAAAAAAAAAACTGCTGTAGGGTGGGTGTGGATGATCTGGGCTGTGGTAGTCTGGTCTGCTGGGTGGAGTTGTGAGGAGAGGGAAGTCTGGATGTGAAAAATGGCGGCCCCCATGGAGTTGGGGGGGTCATCTGGCTTGTTTTGAGGCTCTACTGGTGTGGCAGGCCAGGGCTACAACCGGCATGCCTCCCGGGTGCCTCATGAGTGGCTGAACACAGGGAGAGCAAGTAGCAGCTCTGCCCCATGTCTGAGAGTCTCTGGTTCAGCATACCTGGGCCGGATTGAAAAAAAACTGCTGTAGTGTGGGTGTCGATGATCTGGGCTGTGATAGTTGGTCTGCTGGGTTGAGTTGTGATGAGAGGGAAGTACAGATGTGGAAAATGGCAGGCCCAATTGAGTGGGGGGGGGGTCCCTCTGGTTTGTTGTGAGGCTCTGCTGGGGTGGCTCTGCTGGGGTGGAGCTGCTACTTGCTCTCTCTGTGCCTAGCCGCTCATGAGGCGCCTGGGAGGCATGGCGGGTTCTAGTCCTTGCCTGCCACCCCAGCAGAGCCTCACAACAAGCCAGACGACCCCCCCTTCTCCATGGGGCCCGCCATTTTCTACATTTGGTCCTCCCTCTCATCACAACTCCACCCAGCAGACCAGACTATCACAGCCTGGATCATCAACACCTAACCTGCAGTAGTTTTTTTTTTTTCAATCAGGCCCAGGTATGCTGAACCAGAGACTCTCAGACATGGGGCAGAGCTGTTACTTGCTCTCCCCTGTTCCAGCCACTCATGAGGCACCAGAGAGACATGGCAGGTTCTAGCCCTACTCACGGTAGTTTTGTATTTTAGTTGCCTATGAGTTATCAGGGAGCCATGCTTGCTTGCTTGAGGCAAACAGCATTTCTCTCTGGTCTAATTACTTAGAGATCCAATGTGGTCAGGCAAATATGCTGCTAAAATCTAGCTATTCCCAAGATGATTGTGGTAGCATGAGAGAATATTTATACCAGCCAGTACAGAATACATGGTCAGATAAACTGCCACATTTAAACTACCCCCCCCTATCTACAAAGTGATCTGCAGGAGGCAATTCAGGGCAGATGCAGAAGCTGTTAGGCTTTTAGGTGTCCTGCAACACTTACCCAGGGCTAGGACTATATTTTTCCCATAATCAAAACAATAATGTATGAAATTCTTTTCTCAGAAACCTGCTATATCATTGACACGATATAATGTTCTCTCATTGTATTTAACATTTTATATTTTTATGTGTACAGCAGTTCCCTGACAAAATAAGTTCATACAATGTTTCTTTTAGATGATTTATAAAAATTAAACATGAGGACTAATAGTCCTTAAGGCAAGACCCTCGACTTGCCTGCAGTTCAACTGTGATGCTCTCCCTGGCACCACATATGGTCCCTAGAGTTCTGTCTGGAACAATCATGGACTTATAGACACAGGGGCCATTCCTGAACACTGCCAGGTGTGTTCCCAAAATAAAATAAAACAAAAATAGAACACAAATACATTTGCACTAGGTTAAAATTTTTTTCCTTCTTATAAATAAGTCATTATCTTATGATAATAAAATAATTGGTTACAATTTTTCATTACAGGCTAATGCATTCAGGAGACTATTTCACATACTCACAAACTAACTAACTCCTAATATTTTAAGTGTGCTTTCATTTGGGCTTTAATAAATTAAATGTATTTCAGAATAAAACCCCATATTTGCATTACCTGTTAAAGATTTGCATCATCGGTAAATAATGGTCAGCATATGGTAGCATTCTATTGCAATAATTTAATCTTAAATATTCAATTATAAGAATTTATTCTTAAATATTTAATCTACTACTAAAGAAATTGTTTGATAAGCAACTTGGAAAACACTTTCAAAAGAATTCCATTTATGTCTGAAGTGTAATGATGCACTCCACCTAAACCATAAACTGTGAGAGTGGAATTGGCCAGATAATGCTAAAATATAGCAAGGAATTTTATTGTTCCTCTGGTTTCCTGCTTAATTTTAAAGTATCTAAAACCAATGCCCTAATTTTAGGCATGATCAGTTCTAACTGAATATACTATTTTCCGATGTGACTGTTTAAAGTGCAGTACTTTGTTAAAAGATCTTTTTCTTTACAACTAACTTTTATAGTCATCCTCTAAGGATTTACCTTTCAGATATTTTGTTTTAAATTTTATTGAGGCTACGCATGAAAGTGCTCAGAGCTCACTCCCATCTACATGAACCGGGATCATTCTTGGCAGTGCTTGGGAAACTGAGATGCTAGGGATCAATTCAGGGTTGGGCATATGCAAGGTGCACACTTTAATCCCTGTATTAGCTCTCTGGTCTACTCATATGGATAAAATGCAACTTGGAAGCCCACTTTAACAACCCAGTTGCCAACAACGAGTCAGGAAATTTACACTAGAAAAATGGCCTCTTGGTCATTCTCTAGATTTGACATATTTCATAGATTTAACCCCTGAGTACATTCAAAATATTACCACTGATATTTTCATATATTTTAAATTTAATTTAAAAAAAACTGCTTTGTGGCCAATTGCAATTTATGGGTCATTCATTTCCTCTTACAAAGAGTTCCTTCTCACTGAACTGAATTTGGTAAAATAGAACTGGAAGAATTGTAAAAAGCAGGAGACTAGGTGGAGTTGAGCATGTTCTATGTAAATGTTTGATCTGTCTAATGACAAAAACAGTTCCAGAAAAGTTAAGGCAAGAAGATTCTGTTTCTATTTCTTGTTAGGCTTCATCTTATTTCATTGTTCCCCTTGAAATGCACCTTCAACCAGTTGAGATTTCATAAAGTTGCAGCTAATAATTCAGGGATGCAAAATTAATAGGCTTCTCTGTAAGTAATGCAATTTTTCTTGGTGGTTTTGGAAGAAAATAGTTGGTACCTTAAATGCAGCCTAACAACTGTATCACTTATATCACTTGTATCACTTTTCTTCCCGTTGTTTATGAGTTTACTTGAGGGGGTGCCAGTAACATCTCCATTCGTTGGGAATGAGGTCCAGTATCACTACTGTTTTTGATATATCGGATACACCATGGGTATCTTTTCAGGCTTTGTCGTGGCTAAGGGTTCATCCCAGGGGGCCCAGTCTTTTTTCTATGTCCGACCTACACCAACCAGGGCCCAAGGGGCAGAGCCCTGAGTGTAGAAAAGCCTGTCTCCAAAATGTCACCTGTCAATGCAGCTAGGCACTGCAGCTACACCTACAACACCTCACGGGGCTCCTAAACACAGATGAAGGAAGTAAGTCTTTAGTGTGGCCAGGTATTGCCCCAAAACAATCCAGAAAGTACTTTTTGTGTGTTCTATGTAATATTTCAAACATGCATATCTATATTAAAAATGTGTTCTGTGATTGTCTGATACTCACCTAAAAAGAGCATGTTTTACTTTATATGAAAATATGAAATAAACACAGAAGCACTGAACAGTTGTTTATTTTCTGGTTCGCAAACCCCAGTTTGGACGTCTTTTGTCTTGGCGTCACACTCCACATATTTGGGGGCTATTACTAGCTCATTGCACAAGTCCCAAACCCAGCATCTCATACAAGCAAATGTTGTGCTCTATCACTGAATTACACCCCTAACACTGAAGGTTGTTTTTTAATCAGGCTTATTTATTTCAAGCATTTTATAATGCAAGATTATAAATCTTTTTCTCTTAAGAGCATGGAGGGAGTGTCCACACCTGGCAGTGGTCAGAGCTTATTCTTGCTTCTGTGCTCAAAGATCAACAATCATTCCTACTCGTGTTCAAGGAAACCTATGTCATGCCAGGAAATGAATCCTGTCAGCCATGTGAAAGGAAATCAATTGTTTACCAGCCCAAAACTAGAAACTTGTATTCGGAGTTTTAAGTAGTGACACCAAATACAACTTCTTCTAAGTATTATCCAGTTCACAAATGAAAAGTGATTATACTAACATCGACAACTATTTTATATGATACATAATTCCAATTCAAAAAAGAGAGAGATCAGAGCGATAGTTCAGTGGGGAGGGTGTTGCCTTGCATGTGGCTGACCCAGGTTTAATCCACAACATCCCAAATGGTCCCCTGAGCACCACCAGGAGTAACTCGTGAGTGCAGAGCTAAGAGTAATCCCTGAGTATTGCCAGGTATAATCCAAAAAAAAGAAAAAGTCAAGATGAGAAAAAAAGACAATTATTTAGATATTTTAAGATATATTTAATTTCCTATTCCACTAGATTAATGACATGAAACTTCTCATTTCATAAGTCAGTTATAAAAACTGCTTACCATTAAATCTTTAATCTTCTTGATCCTGGTTGATAGTCTTCCTTTCTTTTTGTCCATACCTACAATGGTTTGAAAGGTATTATGCTTCAGAATAGCTGAACATAACATGATAAACATGTTTGTATATGTACATGGTATTTCTTGGTTAAAATTGGGTCAGTTTTGAAGACTGTCTACCAAATGTTTTCATTATATACTGTTCTTAATAGTATCACTGTATCACTGTCTTCCCGTTCATCATCGATTTGCTAGAGCGGGCACCAGTAACATCTCCATATGTCCTATCTCATGCTAGTAGAGCCCAAGGGCACCTGCTTGTTCCAGGAACATAAAGAGCCTCAAACCATTCCATCAGGTCATGGAATGAGGTCTATAATTGTTACCGGTATCTGGCATATCAAATACAACACGGGTAGCTTGCCAGGCTCTGCCGTGCTGGTAGTATACACTTGTAGTCATCACAAAATTGAGCATTTGTTGATGAACCCTGTGGCGGCTTGCAGCCGCGTGAGCCGGGCTGTGATAGGCTGGACTTCTGGGTGGAGTTCTGACGACAGGGAAGTCCGGATGTGGAAAATGGAGGCCCTCATGGATTGGGGGTCACCTGGCTTGTTGTGAGGCACTGCTGGGGTGGCGGGCCAGGGCTAGAACCTGCCATCCCTCCCGGGCACCTCATGAGCGGCTGGGCACAGTGAGAGCCAGCAGCAGCTCTGCCCCATATCAGAACTTAATAGTGCAGAGTGCAAATATCAAAACAAGACCAACAACTGGAAAAATGATTGCTACAGTAACTTTGCATCTGTACCTTCTTAAATAACAAATTTCCTTCTAAAAATTGTAGAATTTGTTCAATGAAAGAGAGCAAAACTGTTTTTGTTCATGCTGAAGCTAGTGTTACTTGCAAAAACAGGATATATCTTATTACATCCACCAACGTCCATGATTCTCTATTATTATAAAAGGGAATAGATGGTGTTTTCTGGCTATTAATGATGATAAACTCACCCTGATTTATAAAATCTCTTAGCACCTTGATGAACTTAATTTTTGATTATTTGATTAATAATTTCAGGGGCAAGTGAAATCATACTTGTTGGGGTAATGGAACATAAAATTGTAAAAAAAATACTTGATACTTTTTTTTAAATCCTAAATAGATTGTCATGGATTAATAAATATGCCTTGAGAAATAAAAACATGAAATAAATATACATGAAAGAGGGGAATTTCCAGGTGGGAATTTGTTTTAGGCCCCACCTGGAAATTCTCAGGAACCACTCCAAGCAGGGCTCAAGGAACTATAAGGCAAGTGTTTTCCATGCTATACAAGCTCTCTGGCCTCACAGGAGAATCTTTAATAGCTTTACAGAACAACTGAATAACATTGCACCAGGGCACATTCCGCTTGCAGCTTTTTGATCACTCCATTGTAATTTAGCATTTACTCTTCAGAATATTTGAAATTTTCCATCTTTTGAACGATCAGCAATTTTCAAAATGTTTTCAGCTTTCTTAGGGACAAACAAATGAGACCTAAAATGAGATACATACGAGAGATAATGGCAAAGAGTTATTCAGAGTCATCTCTACACATGTCCACATGTCCCTCTTTTTTGTTGGTGAACAAATTCTGATGATGCATTTCTTCTGAACCATGCTTATGCAAGTGTATTTCCAGGGATGGATTAAATTGCCTGAAAACTAATGTAAGCAGAGTGAAGAATTAAATAGGGTTTAAAAATAATTTTATTTATCGGTAGTGGGTAGTAAATTCAGTAGTCAATTCCCTATCTATAAATCAGAACAGAGGTTTATTTTTTTCCTAAATCTTTAAAGTGCATGATGTGATAGGCATGAAGCAAAATATGCAGTAGATGTGTTTATATTAAGTAACTATAAGATTTACCTATTGAAATAATTTGATTCTTGAACATAAATGTGTGGTCATCCCAAAGTATATGAGGTAATTATGTAGCTTTTAGTGCATTGACTATAGAGGATGCATACACAAGAATGCATATAGATCTTATAGAAAAAATAGTATATGGAATTTGAAATGAAAAAAATTAAGCTTATGTATTTATGAAATAATTAACATCTGGCCTAACTTGTTGAATAGAAAAAAATAGTTGCTTTTAGTCTTTACATAAATGGGTATGGAGTTGACTAGGAGAAGAGGAAAGAAAAATGAATAATAGTAGCATTAAATGAGATTTTTATAAAATGATTTAAGCAATTTTAAGCAAGATTGGATGAGTCACCCTTGGTGATTCTAGGGTCCTGTGCCTGTCTTTTTTCTTAGAGATTGCACTGCCTGGGGTGTTAGGGGCCTGAGTTGTGCCAGAGATTGATCAGGGATTGTTCATTAGCAAGGCCAGGAGCTTAACCCCCTGTGTTAAAGCATCTGAACACTTCTATTATCACTTTAATCTCTACACTTTACCATTTTTAGCAGCAACTTTATTTAAAGAAGTTTCCAAAATTATTGATATATACTTATAATGCTGCTCTGTCAACCATATCATCATTGTCGCAATCCTTCATAGTACCCCAAGGTCAGTCTCTCCACCGCCACCTACTCTTCCTAGCTTCCTCTGCCTTAGTTCTCTGACTCATTGGCTGTATATTGGGCTTGTTTTCATTGGGATCAATTTAAACCCTTCTTTGATGTTTTCTATTTCAATTAATAAGTGAAATATTTTTATTCCTTCTGATTCACTTCCCTTAGTAGGAGATTTTATCTTTTCTTCTTTATGTGTAGTATGACATAATGGTGAATAAACTGCAAGTTTATTACTCACTTATCTGTAAACTTGCGATGTTTCCACACAATGGTTATTTTAAATAATGTGATGAACAAAGTGTATGGTAGCCATGTTAAGTAATCTTTAGTTATCCTTTGGGTTGATGTACAGAATTTAAAGAATAAAACAAACAAAACAAGCAAAACTCTTCATGCTGTTGATCTTTGAGGATTATAAAAAAGAAACGACCCCACTAACAGACAAACAGTAACAATAATTTTTAAAAATCAAATCATGTCAAATTTAAAAGCTTCTGCATGGTCAAAATATACAAAAATGTATGCCTACATAAAGACAGTTTACTTAGTGGGATAAAATAATTCACTTTACACATTAGTCTTTGGGCTAAGTTTCAAGAAACATAAAGCCCACCAGAAAGACAATAAAACCAGTCAAAAATTATTAGAGAAGATAAATTAACTGATTAACTGTCTGTCTGTAACTGTCTTCCCGTTCATCATGGATTTGCTCGAGCGGGCCCCAGTAACATCCCCATATGTCCTGTCTCATGCTAGTAGAGCCCAAGGCATCTGCTTGCTCCAGGAACATAAAGAGCCTCAATCCATTCCCGAATGAGGTCTATAATTGTTACTGGTATTTGGCATATCAAATAACTTGCCAGGCTCTGCCGTGCAGGTAGCATACTCTTGTAGTTATCTCTAAGTCCAGCATTTATTGATGAACCACGGGCCGCAAACTGCTGTGCAAGCCGGGCTGTGATAGACTGGTCTGCTGGGTGGAGGTCTGACGAGAGAGAAGTTCGGATGTGGAAAATGGAGGGTCATGGAGTGGGGGGGTCGTCTGGCTTGTTGCAAGGTTCTGCTGTGTGGCGGGCCAGGGTTAGAAGCTGCCATCCCTCCTGGACACCTCGTGAGCGGCTGGACACAGGGAGAGCCAGTAGCAGCTCTGCCCCATGTCTGTGAGTCTCTGGACCAGCATACCTGAGCCGGATTTCAAAAAGACTGCTGCAGGGTGGAACTCAATGAGCCGGGCTGTGATAGGCTGGTCTGCTGGATGGAGTTCTGACGAGAGAGAAGTCCGGATATGGAAAATGGAGGCTCTCATGGAGTGGGGGGGGTTCTCTGTCTTGTTGCAAGGCTCTGCTGGGTGGCGGGCCAGGGCTAAAACCCGTCATCCCTCCTGGGCGCCTTGTGAGTGGCTGGGCACAGGGAGAGCCAGTAGCAGCTCTGCCCCATGTCTGTGAGTCATGAAAGATAAATTAACTTTCTTTAAAAAAGACATAAATTTAACCAAGATCAAATAAAAAACTATCAACAGTCATTATCAGGGAGACTTCAAATCAAAACTGCATGGGATAAAGAGATGTCACCTTTCTTCTTGTCTAGCAGTGGACTGTTCTGTGGTGCAACATTTACAGAAAACTGTGGAAACATCTTAGAAAATGAAGAATAGTGCTTCAGTGTGAAACTTATGTTTTATTGAAATGATCTACCACAATGCTTCACACCAGGGGTGATAACGCCCTTGGAGATCTAGTCAGGTGATTGAGTGGTGTAATTGGGGAAGCATTTTTAGTATGTTTGCTTTTTTTTTTTAAATCCGGACCAGGTATGCTGAACCAGAGACTCTGACATGGCGCAGAGCTGCTACTTGCTCTCCCTGTGCCCAGCTGCTCGTGAGGGGCCCGGGAGGCATGGCGGGTTCTAGCCCTGGCCTGCCACCCAGCAGAGCCTCACAACAAGCCAGACCACCCTCCCCTACCCCATGGGGCCTGCCATTTTCCACATCTGGACTTCCCTCTCGTCACAACTCCACCCAGCAGACCAGACTATCACTGCTCGGCTCGCACGGCCGCGTGGTTCATCATTATATGCTTTATATAGAGGTGGCTACAACAGTATGCCACCTGCACAGCTAACCTGGCAAGCTGCTCATGTAGTATTTTATATGCCAAATACCAGTAACATTTATATTAGGTCATTCCCCTGACCTAATATAATGGTTTGAGGCTCTTTATTTTCCTGGAGCAAGCAGCTGCCTTTGGATTCTACTAGCATGAATCAGGACATATGGAGATATTACTGGTGCCCGCTCTAGCAAATAGATGATTAACGAGAAGATAGTGATAGTGATAGTTGCTTAAAGACAGTAGCTTTCCAAGAAACACTGAATGGTATGTTTGCTTGTGATTTGGACTAAATCTGGCAGGAATCAAGGCTTATTCTTGGCTTTGTGCAAAGGTATCACTCCCGGAAAGGCTCAGGGGACTCTAAGGTAGAAGCCAGATCAGCCACGCACAAGGCAATTGCATTACTTACCCTTACTTCAGCACCTGACTGATATTTTTTTACTGAAAAGAATGAAGTAGAGCAATCGATTTGGGATCTCAAATAAATGGTACAGGTGTGCTCTGTCTGTTACAATTTCAGTGAGATGAAAGTGTGTGTTTATAAATACATTTATATCAAATGTTTTTCCCAAATTAATAGAAATGTTTAACCCTGTTAAATAAACTGAAAAATGCTATGCTGCTGTCTTGGCTTGGTTTTAATAACTCCTCACAAAGTATTGAAGATCTGTATAGAGCAAATCAGAATAAGTATTACATCTTTGAAAGTTTCAATATTAATAAAGAAAATTCTTGAGTGATTGATTATTATTACTTGTTAAAAAATTCACAAAAACAAAATGAGTCCTCAAAAGTAAATTCAGGGGCCGGAGTGATAGCCCAGCAGGTAGGGCGTTTCCTTGCATGCGGCCGGCTCATCCCGCCCGGGTTCAATCCCCGCATCCCATATGGTTCCCTGAGCACCGCCAGGAGTAATTCCTGAGTGCAGAGCCAGGAGTAACCCCTGAGCATTGCCAGATGTGATCAAAAAAAAAAAAAAAAAAAGGTAAATTCACTGATAGTTGTCTAAAGTACTGAGATGTAAAGTGTAAAACATGGGGTTTTCATTAATTTACCAAGCAGAACACAAATGAGAACATCTTTACAGAGTGATGGCATAGGGAAATACGAGCAGAGATATATTTTTCAATTATCTAATTAGCATTAAATTGTTAGATTGCAAAATTTATCTACCAATATGGCGTGATTAGGGGATGATGAAAATCACACCAGAGGTACATTGGGAGAGTGGTGTAGATTACGGACATTGGTGTTGAAGATATTCAATAACCTTGTCTTCACTACTATAGACTTAAACACTATTGTATCCGTAGGAACTAATAAAACAAACTATTTTATTTCTTCCTTTTGTTCTGTGGCCAAACCCAGTAATACTCAGTGGTTACTCATGGCTTTTCACTCAGGAATCACTCCTAACAGTGCTCAGAGGACCGGATGGGATGCCTGGGATAGAACCTGGGTAAGCTAAATGAGAAGAAAGTGTCAACCTACTGCTGTGCACCCTAATAAAGCAACTTTTTAAAAGATTTTTAAGTGGATGTGCATAACAATACATTTCATTCCACCAAACATACCGGCCATTTGAATTGTAGTTAATATAACAAAAGTATAATTCAATTCCAATATAAATGATTCAAGGATATCTTTTTATGTTTTCATACCAAGTCTTTCAAAGCTAGTGTGCATTTCACAAGTAAGACCAATTACAGTTTAGTGTTGAAAATGTCAAGTGTTCATAGGTATATGACTTAGAGCTTCCCATATGAGACTGCTCATTTTAGAAGAATCTTCTGTGGTTAACCAACACAAGGATGAAGGGTAATGTTCTAGATTTCTAAAGTGTATTACCTTGTTTTAGAAGGATATCTAGTTAGAGAATTCAGGGTGCAAATTTCTTCTGATGACAGCTTCTTCTCATTTGGGCAAGACAGAATGAGGATAAGGATAGATCCCTGAAAATGCGAGCTGAATTAGCACTGCAAGTATGTAAGGGACCTGGCAGTGGAAGATAATTTAAAGAAATGTGTGTGCCCAATCAAGCTATTTCATATATATGTGGATATATATGAGTATATGAGATATATCCATATATATCCTATGTATAAATAAATAAATGTGTGTGTGTGGCAGTACTTGGCGTTACTCCTGGCTCTGCACTTAGAAATCACTCCTTGCAGTGCTCGGGAGACCATATGAGATGCAGATTAGACCCAGGTCTGCCGTGTGCTAGCCAAACACCCTACGTGCTGAAATATTGTTCCAGCCCCTCCATCTAACATCGTATCAAAGCTCCAAATATGTGTATGCATTTAAAATCTTTCTGGAAATTAGATGGTTTTTGACTAAAGGCCAATGCAAAACACTCCTCCTCTGGCAAAGGCACTTAAGATCATGCAGCTGTTTTAAAGAAATTTGAAAGGCATTGATCTACTAGTGAGAGTAAAAAGGGTCAGGCAGATGGCACAGTGACTGTTTCCTTCTTGCTAAGGGAAGTTCCATGCTATTTCAGCACTTATTATGCCAGAACTATTCAAAGATCCTCCTTTCTCTCAGAAGTGGTCTATGCTGAAAGAGAAATATTGTGTTCACTCCATAAAAAGAATCCAGAAGTCACGGCTTAGATTGATTTAAGGAATCCAGTTCTGTGTCATAAGTAGTAGATTAAAAGTACATTACTATGCCAGAACCAATGCGGAGAAGAAACAATTGATCTTAAACAATTTGATTCAAATCCCAGCTGTGGTCCTGAGAGAGATAGTACAATGGATAAGGCTCTAACTTCATCTGTAGCTGAACTAGCTTCAATCTACGGTGCCCTCTTCTGAGTCTCTAAGCTGGGCTGGTAGTGAACCCTGAGCACAGAGCCAGTAGTGAGCCCTGAATATCTCAGTGTGTCTGTAAAACAAATGAATTGATAAATACACATATGGAAGCACAGTTCAATATTCGCAAGTCAATCAACATAATACATCATATCAATAAGAGAAAAAATAAAAACCATATGATCCTATCAATAGACGCAGAGAAAGCATTTGACAAGATCCAGCACCCGTTCATGATTAAAACCCTCCAGAAAATGGGAATTGAAGGGACTTTCCTCAAGATAGTTACAGCCATCTACCAAAAGCCCACAGCGAGCATCATTCTAAATGGGGAAAAGTTGAAAGCCTTCCCCTGAGATCAGGGACAAGACAAGGTTGTCCACTCACACCTCTTTTATTCAATATAGTACTGGAAGTACTTGCCATAGCAACCAGAGAAGAAAAAAGACATCAAGGGCAGCCAGATAGGCAAGGAAGAAGTCAAGCTATCATTATTTGTGGATGACATGATATTATACCTAGAGAACCCTAAACTCTCTACCAAAAAAACTCCTAGAAACAATAGACACATATAGTAGAGTGGCAGGATACAAAATCAACACCCAAAAGTCAGTGGCTTTCCTATATACAAATAATGAAAGAGAAGAAAGGGATATTAAGGAAACAATTCCATTCACAATAGTGCCACAGAAAATCAAATACCTAGGAATCAACTTAATCTAGTGTGTAAAGGACCTGTACAAAAAAAACTACAAGACACTGCTCCAAGAGATAAAAGAGGACACAAGGAAATGGAAACATATTCCCTGCTCAGGATGGGGAGAATCAACATTGTCAAAATGGTAATACTCCCTAGAGCTCTGTACATATTCAATGCAATCCCTATAAGGATACCCATGATATTCTTCAAACAAATTGACCAAACAATCCTGAAATTTGTATGGACCAATAAATCCCTAAGGATAGCTAAAGCAATCCTCGGGAAAAAAGAGGGAGGCATCACCTTTCCCAGCTTCAAACTGTACTACAAGGCAGTAGTAATTAAAACAGCATGGTATTGGAATAAACACAGACCTGTGGACCTATGGAATAGAATTGAGTATCCTGACACCCAACCTCAAACACAAGATCATTTAATCTTTGATAAAGGCGCAAAGAGTCTAAAATGGAGTAAGGAAAGCCTCTTCAACAAGTGGTGTTGGAAAAACAGGGCAGCGACATGTAAAAAAATGAATTTGGACCTGTGTCTAACACCATGCACAAAAATCAGATCAAAATGGATTAAAGATCTCAATATCAGACTTGAATCCATAAAGTACATTGAAGAAAATATAGGAAAAACACTCCAAGATTTGAAGCTAAAGGCATATTAAAAGGTGAAATATCACTAACAAAGCAACTAGAAGAAAAGATAAACCTATGGGACTACATGAAACTAAAAAGCCTCTGCACCTCAAAAGAAACAGTGACTAAGATACAAAAGCAGTACACAGAACGGGAAAGAATATTCACACAATACTCATCTGATAAGGAGTTAATACCAGGATATATCAGGCACTGGTAAAACTTTACAAGAAGAAAACAAACAACCCCATCAAAAAATGGGAAAGAAGAAATGAACAGAAACTTCAGCAAGGAAGATATTCAAATGGCCAAAAAACATATGAAAAAATGCTCATCATCACTAATCATCAGAGAGATGCAAATCAAAACAAAAATGAGATATCACTTTACACCACAGAGACTGGCACATATTCAAAAGAGCAAGAACAACAAGTGCTGGAGGGGATGTGGGGAAAAGGGACACTCATCCATTGTTGGTGGGAATGCCGGCTGGTACAGCCTTTCTGGAAAAACAATATGGACATTCCTCCAAAGACTAGAAATTGAACTCCCATTGGACCCAGCCATACCACTCCTGGGAATCTACTCTGGGAAACCAAAAATACGCAGCGAAAATACCATCCCTACTTTTATGTTAATAGCAGCATTATTCACAATAGCCAGAATGGAAGCAACCAGAGTGCCCGAAAATCGATGACTGGATAAAGAAGCTTTGGTACATCTACACAATGGAATACTATGCAGCTGTTAGGACAAATGAAGTTATAAAATTTGCCTATAAATGGATGGACATGGAGAAGATTATGTTGAGTGAAATTAGCCAGGGGAGAGACAGATACAGAATGACTGCATTTATTTGTATAGCATAAATATATATGTACATATTATGATACCAATATCCAAGGTCAAGTGAAACATATATCAGGAGGTCTTGTCAAAGGCGGAAATTATCACAAACGTGTGGGAGTCAGAAGCTAGGTAAGACAGAAAATAGAACAGTGTGCTAACAATTGTCGAGGGTACTAATGCCAACCTAGAACTGAGCATTAAATAGAGGCAAAAGATACACATGACAACCTTTTAATGTATGTTCTGTAATCCATAGTCTGGAGGGGAAGGAAAAGAGAAAGAGAGAGAAAGGGAAAGAAATAAAGAACCTGCCATGGAGGCGGGCTGGGGGAGGGGAGGGAACTGGGGATGTTGGTGGTGGGAGGTGGGCACTGGTGGCAGGATGGGTGCTGGAACACTGTATGACCAAAACCCAAATATTAACTTTTTAATTGTATATCTTTGTATTTGTAAAAATAATAAATTAAAAAAGTAATAAAGAAGAAAGAAAATACCAACCCAGGAGCTGATGAAGAGATAGCACATTAGCAGGGCACTGACCTCAGCCCTCCAGAAGTGATCCTGGGTCACAGCTGGGTGTGGCCCAAAGGAGAAAACAAAGATTGAAAGATAACACCAAATCCCAATCCATGGAATGGAGAAATAGTACAGCAGGTTGTGCCCTAATTTAGCAAAGAGCTGATGTGGTTTCACGGCCCAGCACTACAAATGAGCATTACCTGAGAGATACGTTTAGAAAAGAGCCAAGGCTAAGCCGGGGATATTGGTAGGCGTGGCACGAAAACCTAAAAGAAATTTTAAAGAAGCCCAGTCTGCTAAGAGTAACTTGGTAAGAAGAAAGGAATAAACTTGATTTCTTTGTATCTAAGTGGATTTATTTCCAAAAATACTGTTTTCCTGCCCTGAGGCTCTCCTCTTCAGTGTAAATTTAGGTCATTTTGAATTCCAAAGCTACTGTTACCATTAATTCAGCAGTTTTATTATGTATATTAAGCAGCATTTCTTTATTTGTAATTTTCTTTTAAATTATCAGACTAATTTGTTCTGATCTTAGTTTTGAAACTTATTTGAAAAACTAGCTAAGTGGTTTTTAAGATTTTCTTGTCTCTTACTAGAAAAATAATGTTATGATCTCCTCATGATCTTATGGTATAATTTATAAGAGATTTTAAAGCTTCCAATTAATTTAGAATATGAAGTTTTATAAATGAGGAATGATTTAGCTGCAAATTTATGACAGGTAAATGAACAGAGTTAACTATGTGTTAAAGTAAAAAAAACTAGTTATCTGTAAAGTACTTGTTTATAGAGCACACAAATTTGCATTACAGAAATGTAAAGGAATGCTGGGAATGAAACATACACCAGTGAAGGGACCAGTGTTGAAACAAGCTTTACAGGGTATACCCTTAAGATTTACAGGGCATACTGTAAATCTTAAGAAATTCAATTTTTTAGAAAAAAATTAAAAGGAAAGAAAATAAGAAAATGTTCCTAACTCTATATTATGTATATTTAAAATATATTATTTATTATGTGGACTTTTAACTATATGGTAGAATAATCAGCCACTTAAATATTTTTCGAAGAAACCTTAGCAAGATGACTTTATTTTACATTTATTTTACATATATTTTAATGACTACCTGTCAGGATACCTTGTATTTTATGATACTTCTAAATTTTGTTTAAAATCACTAATAAAGTGATAAAAAAGCAAGCCTCATTGTCTTTATTAAGAATAAATCATATTAATAAAGTGTGGTACTTACTTTTCAATGACATGTAGGTATCAACATAATTTTTCATTTACCTTCAAAATAATTTTTAATTTTGATTATTAAATATAATATTTTACTACTCAATTTCATTAGGGAGTTGGCAAAAATATACAAAATGAACACTAACATTTGGCAAGGTATTTCTTAATAAATATACCAGGTCAGTTTAAATACATGTATCAAAACTTTAATTTTTAATTTATTTAGTTAAATTTGGGGGGTCACACCCTCGCTGCTCAGGGGTTAATTCTTGCTCTGCAATCCTTGCTCAGTGCTCAGAAATTAATCCTAATTACTCCTGTAGGTCTCAGGGACCATATGCAATACTGGGGATTGAACCCAGGTTGGCTACATGCAAGACAAACTCCCAACCTACTATACTATCGCTCTGGCCCCTACTGCTGTATAATCTGTATTTTCTTTTTACTAAGGAAATAAAAATTATCAAAATAATTGAGATAAATTCTACATTATACATATTATTTGAGAATACATGTGTGAAAATAACGTTTTATTTAATTCTTGACAGAGAAGAGGACTGCTTTTGGTATTGGTGTAAAGTTGCTTCATAAAACTGTTAGCAAGAATTCCTGCTTCATTACTTTGGAATTAGAAGTATGAGTTCTGTCTTCTTTAAGTTTTTGTAAAACTCACTAGTGAACCCATTTGAACAAGGGCTTTTGTTCTTGGGGATATTTTTCTTGCTATTTTTGTTTGAAACTACCCCAGCAATGCTCAGGGGTTTCTCAGTTATCTGCATACAGGAAATACTTTGGCAGTGCTTGAGGGACCTTATGAAATTTTGGAGATTAAGCCTGTGCCACCCACGTTAGAGACAAGTGCCCTACCCACTGTGTATCTTTCCAGTCTCTTGGGAAGATTTTTAGTTACTATTTAAGTTCCCTTACGATTGATCCACTTAGGTTTCATATCTTCTTTATTCAGTCTTTGGAGACTGTCTGAGTCTATGAATTCATCCCTTTTTTTAGGTTTTCTAGGTTGGTGTATAGAATTGCTCATAGTAACAATTTTTATGGTTTTTGATAATAAGAAAACCATCTTTCTATTTCTGAGGTGTGTTATAATCTTAACACCTTTCATCTCTGATTTGATTTATTCACATTTTCTCTCACTATATGGTTGTGATTCTAGCCGAGAATTTTAAAATTTCATTTATTCTTTTCATTTATCATTATTTATTTTTTTATTTGGCCACTGTGTGGCCACACAGTACATCATTAAATGCAAGAACTGAGAGCGCCCACACGGCAGAGCCTGGCAAACTGCCCATGTCATATTCGATATGCCAAAAACAGTAATAATAGACCTCATTCCCATGAGCTGAACAAATGGTTTGATGCTCTCATGTTCCTGGAGCAAACAGAGGACCTTGAGCTATACTAGCACGTGACAGGGTTGAATAGAGACATGACTGGAACCCACTGGAGCAAATCGATGAACAATGGGAAGACAAGTGATACAAGTGATTTATTTCTTGGAAATACTATATAACATCTAAAAATACCAAATGTTGAAAATTACATGTGCATATATACACACGTAAGTGTATATATGTATATATAGATATGCACACATATGTATATATAAACATATGTGTGTATCTATGTGTGTGCATCTATGTATCTATGTATCTATGTATCTATGTATCTATGTATCTATGTATCTATCTATCTATCTATCTATCTATCTATCTATCTATCATCTATCTATCTATCTATCTATCTATCTATCTATCTATCTATCTATCTATCTATCTATCTATCTATCTATCTATCTATCTATCTATCTATCTATCTATCTATCTATCTATCTATTGTTGTGACCCATCATCCCAGTGAGTCTAGCAAGAAGCCAGAGGCACCTCCACACCATCCAGACTCCATAGCTCCTCAAATTTCCACGCAAGTGAAAACCCGATCTTTCCTCTTTGAGTTTCATCAGTAAATGCTCGAGATGAGAGCCTTCTGCTGAGAGTATACCACCTACATGGCAGAGCCTGGCAAACTACCTGTGTTGTATTTGATATACAAAAAAAAAAACAGTAACAATTTTGAACTTCATTTTCATGACCTGAAGGAATGGTTTGAGGCTTTTCCTGTTCCTGGAGCAAGCAGATGCCCCTGGGGTACACTTGCTAGCAACAGGACATATCATATCTCCAGCTACTAAAATATCCCCTTAAATTACTTTGATTCCTTTATAGGACCTAACAAAGCTAATATCACTTTTTAAGTGTCATTACTAATCAGGTTTCTCCGATCACCTCAGACTTCATATCAATTACAATTTAATTTGTCTAATCAGCATTTAAATGTTGTGTTCAACTTTAAGTTGAATCCCATTGTTTTAATCTTTTTTTCTCTAGAAATATATTACTGCTCAACAAGTTCTAGCCCTTGTGTTTCTTAATCTGAAATCCAAGCATAAAATAGTATTGGCATGAAATTCAACAAGCAATCAGAAATACTACAAAATAATATGGTAAATGCATATCCAATAATATTGGTAAAAATAATAATTTAGTTTTGCCATCCAGTTTCCCCATTCTTTTTAAATGTTATGATTTAAATTTGTAAATATTGAATGACCAGTGACCAATATGTATATGCATTATGTGTGCATTTGCATTGCATATATATATATATATATATATATATATATGACAAGGTATATCACTGTCCAAACAGTTGTTCCTAATAGCATTATGAATTTTAATTAAGTTATATTCCTGGGGTCTGATAGCATCTTTTTAACTTTTTCCTGTTTTATGTTAGTTTTTGAAACAAGTATGTTCTTCCTAGAAGTAGACTCTCTGAAGATTGACTACTGTATAACACTCAGATTTTTGTCAATAATACTCTGTTCAATGATTTTTCTGAAAATAAGGTCTAAACACCTACGCAAACAGTTTTCATGAAAGATGTAAGTTGCAAGTATATTGTGTTTGCTGTTTGTGTATTTGTGATAACTCCTTTATTTTGAGATGTTAATATCCATTCATGAACTTTAGATGGCCATATAAATCCATAACAGGATTAGAAAGTTCATGTATTCATTAGCTAAACATTTTATAAAGATAAATGCATAATTTTCAAAATCTGATTATATGAAATACCATTCACAAAGAAATTTAAAATAAAAATCATACTTGATCACATGATCACTTGAATCCCCTATTTCATCGATTTGCTCGAGAGGGTGCCAGTAACATTTCCATTGGACCTATCACGTGCCAATGTAGCCCAATGGCATATGGTTGATTCAGGAATATGAAGAGCCTCAAACCGTTCCTTCAGGGTCTTGACAAGGAAGTCTGACCATCTTGTAGGTGGGCAGCCATGTGATCTTTTGACATCCCGTGGGATCCAGTCGGTAACGGCTCTAGTCCAGCGGTCATCTCCAAATCCCATTACATGTCCAGCCCATCTGATTTTCGATGCCTTGGCAAATGAGACAGCGTCCCTGATTTTGGAATAGCGATGGAGGTCAGAACTCCAGATTCCTTCTCTCACTTGAGTGAGGCGTGATATTCCAAGCATAGCTCTTTCGATTCCTCTCTGGGAGACCCGAATAGCATTCTCATCCTGCTTTCATAGGGCCCAGGTCTCTGAGGCTTATGTTAATGCACGGAGAAAGGTGGAGTCAAGGAGATGTGCCCGAGCCGGATGTTCTTTGTCCTTTTAGCTATTTCTCCGATGCCTTTGAAGGCATTCCATGCCGCTCTCTTCCTACTGTGCAGCTCAGGTTTTAGGTCGTTCATCATGTTGACTTCTTGACCTAGGTACACATAACTACTGCATTCAGAGATGTTTGTTCCATTGAGAGTGAATGGGTCCTCAGGAACTAGTTCATTTTTCATGAACATAGTTTTCTTCAGATTCAGCTGTAGACCTATCTTTCTACATTCTCCGTCGAAGTCAGTCAGCATATGTGCTGCTTGGCTAATGTTTGGTGTTATTGGAATGAGGTCATCAAGAAGCGGAGGTGGTGTAGTTGCCGAACATCTATCTTCACTCCCATTCCTTCCCATTCTAATTGTTGCATGATGTTCTAGAGGGTGGCCTGAAGAGTTTTGGTGAAATGGTATCACCATGTCAAACCCCTCTTTTGACATCAGTGATCACTTCTTTGTAGAATGGTGAGATCCTGGTGGTGAATCCGTAATACAGCTCACGAAGGATCTTGATGTATTGGGTTTGAACACCCTATTTTGCTAGGGCTTTGATGACTGCTTCAGTCTCCCCAGAATCAAAGGCTTTCTGTAAATCACTGAACATGAGATAGAACGACATCTTGTACTCCCTACAAACCTCAATGAGCTTGGTTTACTATGTGGACATGGTTGATTGTGCTGAATCCTTTCCGGGAAGCCAGCTTGCTCGCATGGTTGTCCTTCATCTAGTGTTCTGCCAATCCTGTTCAGGATGACTTCGTGTAAACAGCTTGTAGATGATGGACAACAGGCAGATGGGGCAATATTTTCCGATGTCGTGAATGTCTCCTTTCTTGAACAGTAGAACTCTCCTGCTGGTTTTTTCACTGGGAGGGCACCTTGCATTCAGACAGGTAGCGTGTGAAGAGCCGAGCTAGTGTATTGATGAGTACCGACGGCAGATTCTTCAGGTGTTCGGGTCTGACTTTGTCTGTGCCTGGTGCTGTTTCCTTCTTTACCGATGAGATGGCATGTCGGATTTGAGAAGGGAGAACGTTGGGAATGACATATCCATCCTGTGGAATTTGGTATGTGGGCAGGTGGATGTGGCTATCAAAAGATTTGAGTAGAAGTCCTGGATAATCTTCTCCATTGCCTTTCTGGAAGATGTGATAGATCCATCAGGGAGTCGGAGAGCCTGTTATAAGTTGCAAGTGATATTGTGTTTGCTGCTTGTTTATTTGTAATAACACCTTTATTTTGAGATGTTAATATCCATTCATGAACTTTGGATGGCCATATAAATCCATAAGACGGTTAGAAAGTCCATGTATTTATTAGCTAAACATTTTAAAAAGAGATAAATGCATAATATTCATAATCTGATGATATGAAATACCGTTCACAGAGAGAAATTTAAAATAAAAATCATATTACTAATTTTTTAGTATAGCATACTTCTAAATAATAGAATAGTTTATAGTTACTTTAGGATTCACATGTAACGGACTTTAATACATTAAAATAATTACATACTTCAAATTGTCATATAATTGCCAGAAAAGACTTTGACAAGCTATGTCTCCAGCACTATTAAACACTTGTCAGAATTAAAATAAGGAGAAAAATATTCTAAACTATTTTTATAGTGTTGAAATAATATTCATATCAAAATCTGGCAAGAAAAATCACAGAAAATAAATCAGTATATCAGTATCCCATTTGAACATAGATGCAAACTGCTCCACAAAAATGTTAGCAAATCAAATCAATGAATTTATAAAGAATAAAATATATTATGAGTAAGAAGAATTTACTCTATGTACATAGTTTATTTAATATAACATGTCACGAGAAATTACATGATCATTTAAATGAATGCAGAAAATATTATGGGATAAAATTCAAAAGCACATTTAGAAAAAATACTCTCTTTAAGGTTGAAATAGAAAAATGCTTTTATATATTCATTAATGGACATCTGCAAAGAGTTCATAGTTAACATCACTTGTAATGGTTAAATAGGAATACTTCTAAGCTGGAGAACAAGGCAAAATTTTTTTTAGCAGTGATACACCTTGTCCAAGAGAAATATAACTGAATTAATAATGTACAATATTAACATGAAAAATTCAGAAGAAAGCTTACCTTGACAAGATTTATTTTTAATTAAGTAGCATGCAAGCAAATATATGTACAAAATTTACCATGATTATTATTTTAATAAAGTAAAAAGTATAAAACAAAGCTGCAATTTTCCTTAGGAATTAGTAATAAATAATATAATATGCAATATAAATATAGGTAATGTAAACCATAATATAATTCACATTATTATCACAATGTATAAAATAGTTTGGAAATAATTTTACTAAAGAATGAACGAAGGGACATGAGAGATATTACATGATATATATTGCAGGTTAAAAAATGGTACCTTCCATTCCGCAATTTCTGGCTCTATTCTGCCATACACAATTCCTCTTAGGTCATTGGATACAGATACTGAAGCTGTATCCAAGGTCATTGATATCAGCTACTGCTAATCCTTTGAAGATAAAAAAGAATTCCACACCTTAGCTTGCACTAAATAGAAAAAATCAAATAATGCTTGTAATAAACCTAACTATAAAACCTAAAACCATAAAATGTTCAGAATATACTAAGAGACAATACCTATATGTTATGAAGAAATGTTTTTATTGGCTCGAATGATGGAAACCACAAAAATGATAAATGAGGTTTTGATATATTTATAAATGAGGTTTTCATATGTTTATATTTATTAAAAGACAACATTGATAGCTAAGAGAGAAACTATATTCGCTAGAAAAACACATTCTTTTTATACATATTCAAAGCAGCTATATATAAATTATATTTTAGATGCTTCAGTGATAGTGCAGTGAGTAGGGCATTTGTTTACATGCAGCATAAATGGGCTCAGTTCTTGCACCCGTATAGTTAAGCCCATCAAGAATAATTCATAAATGCAGAGACAGGAGTAAAACATTTCAGCTCATTCAGATGTTGTCCTAAAAATTTGATAAAAGGACAAAAAAGTTGGATAATTTTTTTTTGCTTTTTTGAGTCACACCCTTGTGATGCTCAGGGGTTACTCGTGGCTCTGCACTCAGAATTGGTCCCCTGGCAGTGCTTGGGGGACCATATGGGATGCCGGGGATCGAACCCAGGCCTGAACAGGCCAGCCGCATGCAAGGCAAATGCCCTACCCGCTGGGCTATCCCTCCCCCCCCAAGTTGGATAAAATTTGACAAAACTTTCACAAATAAAATAATCTCTATCAACAAAATACAATAACCCTTAAGCACTTTAAAAGTTGCTCCAGCATCATTAATCATCAGGAAAATGCAATTAAAACAATAATGAGCTAGTTTTTTCTATCCAATAGAGTGGATAAATTAAAAAAAAGATTAAGTCCAACCTTTGGTGAAGACATTGAAGTAATGGAGATCTTATATTTCACTGAGGAATTGATAGAGCTAATCTGGAATATAAGTTTTACTATTGATTTTATAAAAAAAAATCACATTTAACTTCTCCATGATAAATAATGTTTATTTCTAGGTATTTACTCAAGAAAATAAAAACGAATACAATAATAAAAGAAATATATACAAATTATTCATAAACGTTTTATTTGTAATAAACCCAAATAAAATTAATTAAATTATTTATATAAAAGACTAAAATGAAGAGACAAACTAAGATATACCTAGTAAAAATATAGTAGGTCTGTGTGCTGGCCTCAAGTGAATCTCACTGACATTGTATATATGAGAGGAGTCAAAGACATAATAGATTCTATATGGTTGTATTTGTGTGAACATAAGTATGAGAAATAATTTAAGGTGCTGTTACTTTGAGCAGTAGTATCCCTAAGAGGCGCGATTAACTTGGCAGATAAATTCAAAAGGAATAGGTCTTACGAAGCTTCTCAATAATATTGAGTTTGTTTTTAAACAAATATCACTATCACTATCTTCCCATTCATTATCTATTTGCTAGAGTGGGCACCAGTAATATCTACATATGTCCTGTCTCATGCTAGTAGAACCCAAAGAGCATCCGCTTGCTCCAGGAACATAAAGAGCCTTTTAAACCATTATATTAGGTCATGGGAATGACCTAATATAAATGTTACTGGTATTTGGCATTCAAATACGACACGAGCAGCTTGCCAGGCTTGCCGTGCGGTGGCATACTCTGTAGTCACCTCTGAATAAAGCATTTATTGATGAACCACGAGGCCGCGCAGCCACGCCGAGCCAGGCTGTGGATGGTCTCGTGGTCTGCTTTGTGGAGTTGTGGACAGAGGGAAGTCCGGATGTGGAAAAACGGCGCCCCCATGGGGACGAGGGGTGTGGGGAGCTTTGGGTTGTTGTGAGGCTCGGCTTGGGTGGCAGGCCAGGCGAACCCGCCATGCCCCAGGCGCCTCAGCGAAGCTGGGCACAGGAGAGCAAGTAGCTGCTTGCCCCATGTCTGAGAGTCTCTAGTTCAGCATACCTGGGCAGGATTGAAAAAAAAAAAAAAAACTGCTGCAGGGTGGGAGGGTGGGTGTGGATTATCTGGGCTGTGATAGTCTGGTCTGCTGGGTGGAGTTGTGACAAAGGAAATCTGGATGTGGAAAATGGAGGCCCCCATGGAGTCGGGGAGGACTCTCAAACAGATATACATTAAACTAAATACTGATACAAAGGAATCTCATGTATTAAAAACAGCAAGTGTATTGACTTGAGGCAGGGATGCATGTTTATTTCTGCGTGCATGTAAATGTATATTTTGAACTACACGAGAACACAAATATATATGTAAGTATGTTCACGGTGAGATTTCCTTCAAAGAGTGATTCGGACTCCAGTTTTTCATTTAAAATCTTTCAGACCCCTCCATTTATGCTTCGGCCACATTCAACCTGGTTCCAATTTGTCCATATTTGTCTACACCAAAGTGAAATAAGAAAGAGAATTGAGCGTG
>JAJIBD010005148.1:0-91340 GCA_021461705.1 Cryptotis parvus | reverse complement strand
TACGATAGTTTTGTGGGGGCCACACCTGGTGGCACTCAAGGCCGAATCCTGTCTCTGAGCCTAGGGGTCACTCTCGGTGGGGCTCGGGACCATCGGTGCTGGGGATTCGAACGCAGGTCGGCCATGTGCAAGGCAAGCCTTGTCTCTGCTGTTGCTCTGGCCCTTTGAATAAGACAGTTTGCTGAGCCTCGACGGTCCCGTACCTTCACACAGCTGCAGCGAGGTGCGGCTTCTGGCAGACCTGAAATCTGCCCAGAAAGGGCAGCCCAGTTCCTGCTGACAGTTAGCTTCTTGGATGTTTTTTCATTCGCAGTGGGTTTCCATCTTATAAACACACAGGCACATTCTTGCTTTGCACTCAGGATATATTTTTGTTTGCTTTGATTTTTGGGCCACATCCAAGGTGCTCAGGGCTTCTTGCTTGCTGGCTCTGTGCTCGGGGATCACTTCTGGCAGGCCTAGGGGGACCTCAGGTGTGCGGGGGTGACTGCGGGTTCACATCACATCCTGGCTGTGTGCTCACACTCTTCTCGGCTCACAGGGGGCCGAGCCCTTTGGGGGGGTGAAGTTAGGTGCTTGCCTCCTCCCTCCCCTCCCTCCTGTCCTCTTTTCCCTTCTTCCTTCCCCAATAGTGCTCAGGGCTTACTCCTGGCTCAGTGCTCAGGGATCAGTGCTGATGCAGGGGGCCGGCCTATGGTGCTGGCTATGGACCCCTGTGGACTCTGGGGTACATCCTGCCCCTGTACTGTCTCCCCACCCTGAGTGCACTGTAAAATCAAGAGTTTTGGCTGTGGTCCGAGCAGGTAGTGTGGCTCCGGGCCCCGGGAATGTGCACACTCCATCTCCCACTTGATCTGGGCTATTGATTGTGACAGCAGCATCCCTGGGGAGCCTCACCCTGATTCCTAGAGCTGAGTGGGGAGTTGGGGGGTGTTTCCCGGGCGCAGCCCTCACCGGCACTCCAGCGAGCTGTGTCACCCCACGAGGGCCGTAGCAGGCTGGGGAGCCCGGTGTGTGCGGCCCGGTCAGGCGGAAAGCTGGCCTGTCAGGGATGATTAACGAGAAGGCGCTGGGGAAAACAGGTCTTTATGCTGGTGGTAAAATGATTAGGAAGTAATAAGAGAAACGCAGGTTTGGACAGAACATTGTTTTGTTTAATCAGTTCTAAGCCCAAAAGGGAGGGGGAGAAAGGGACTCATTTTTTTTTTTTTTTTGCATAATGATGGTTTTATGTATACATATATAATATATACATATATAATGCTAAAGGTCGCCAAAAACTTCTAGAAACAATAAAGTTATACAGTAAATTGGCAGACTATAAAAACATGTACAGAAGATCTGTTGTGCTTTTTTTTGAAGTATCTTTGAAGTTGTTTTAATGACCTATTATTGGTAAACATATAAGAAATCACTTTTAATTTCTTTTTTTTTTTTTTTTTTTTACAATTAAAAAGTTCATGTTTGGGTTTTGGTCATACAGTGTTTCAGCACCCGTCCCTCCACCAGTGCCCATCTCCCACCACCAACATCCCCGGTTCCCTCCCCTTCCCCAGCCCTGCTCCATGGCAGGTTCTTTATTTTGAGAAAGGACTCATTTTTTTTTTTAAATTTTTTTTTTTTTTTTTTTTTGGGTCACACCCGGCAATGCTCAGGGGTTTCTCCCTGGCTCTTCACTCAGGAATCACTCCTGGCAGTGCTCAGGGGACCATATGGGATGCCGGGATCGAACCGGCCGGCATGGGGCCGGCTGCATGTAAGGCAAACGCCCTACTTGCTGGGCTATCGCCTCCGGCCCCAGGACTCATTTAAAAAAGTCGTCTAAAAAGGGATTAGGGCATACGTTGGAGCCGTTTTCTCTCCCCGATCGAAGGGCTTTAACCCATTCCTAGTGTCCTCCAGTGGGGCCCCAGAGACCAGGTGAGCGGGAGGATCGCTCGGCCACCTGGTTCTCGCCTGCATGTCTTCACACACGGTGCTGCCTTCCTCCTCAGAGAGACTTGGAGATCATGGTGCGAGAGGGATGGTGCAGAGAGAAGAGATTCGCTGATGTTCAGGTATAGTCTTTCCCCATCTACAGTGGGCTCAGGGGCCAGTAAGGCAGTCGCAAGTGGAAAATACTTAGCTGGGCCAGAGTGATAGTACAGCGGTAGGGTGTTTGCCTTGCACGTGTCGACCCGACATCCCACATGGTCCCCTGAGCACGCCAGGAGTAACTCCTGAGTAACCCCTGAGCATCGCCAGGTGTGACCCAAAAAATAAAAAAATATTAGTTCTTCCTTGATTTACAGTGGGGTTAGTTAGGTGCCAATAAAGCAATCATAAATTGCAAATATTTTAAATTAAAGGTTTGAGAGAGATCAGAAGGGTATTAGGACATTTGCTTGCATGCAACCCAAACCCCGTTAGATCCTTAGCACTGCATGTGGTCTCTGGAGCCCTGCCAGGAGAGATCCCCTGTGCATTGACCCAGGACTGGTCCCCGAGTACAGAGCAGCAGTAAGCCCTGAGCACCCCAAAACAAAACCAAAAATGTCAAGCTGTGTGCAGAGGCAGCACCGCATACATGTCCCCAATTCTGTGTGTGCATGTGAGTACCCATTCTGTGTGTGCACACGTGTCCCCATTATGTGTGTGCACACGTGTCCCCTTTCTGTGTGTGCAGACATGTCTCCTTCTATGCGTGCACACATGCCCCCTTCTGTGTGTGCAACATGTCCCCATTCTTGTGTGCATACATGTCCCCGTTCTGTGTGTGCACACATGTCCTTCTGTGTGTGCATACATGTCTCCATTTTGTGTGTGCATACATGTCCCCTTCTGTGTGTGCATACATGTCCCCATTCTGTGTGAGCACACATGTCCCCTTCTCTGTGTGCACACATGTCTCCATTCTGTGTGTGCATACATGTCCCCATTCTGTGTGTGCACACATGTCCCCTTCTCTGTGTGTGCATACATGTCCCCTTCTGTGTGTGCATACATGTCCCCATTCTGTGTGAGCATACATGTCCCCTTCTGTGCGTGCATACGTGTCCCCTTCTGTGTGTGCATACATGTCCCCATTCTGTGTGAGCATACATGTCCCCTTCTGTGCGTGCACACATGCCCCCTTCTGTGTGTGCATACATGTCCCCATTCTGTGTGTGCATACATGTCCCCCTTCTGTGCGTGCATACGTGTCCCCTTCTGTGTGTGCATACATGTCCCCTTCTGTACGTGCAGACATGCCCCCTTCTGTGTGTACATACATGTCCCTCTTCTGTGTGTGCATACATGTCCCCATTCTGTGCGTGCACACATGCCCCCTTCTGTGCGGGCACACATGCCCCCTTCTGTGTGTGCACACATGCCCCCTTCTGTACGTACAGACATGTCCCCATTCTGTACATGCTGCCTGAGTTCTCTCTTGCTGGGTCCAGCCCTGACCTCAGGACTGTGTTTCCTGTTCCTGTATCTGTGCCAGAATGTGCAGCTTTGGAGACCCCGTGCACCTTTCCAGGCCAGCTTCTTTCATCTACTGGTTGCGTCTCGGGTCTCTCCCTGTCTCCTCGGGACCGAGCACTGCATCGATGTTTATTGATAATTGTGTCCCATTATCTGCATGTATCATTTTACTTGTCCATCTCAGTTATGATTACCTTTTAGAATTAAAAAGTTGCTGCAAACATCTTTGCGCAGAGGCTGGAGCAGTAGTTCAGCAGGGAGGGCATTTGCCTTACATGCGGCCGACCCAGGTTGCAACCCCGCATCCCATACGGTCCCCCAGCAATGCCAGGAGTAATTCCTGAGTGCAGAACCAGGAGTAACCCCTGAGCATCGCCCAGTATGTGGCCTTTAAACCAAAATAACAACCCCCACCCCCAACACATTTATGTGCAGGCTTCTGTGTGGACAGTACATTTCAGTTCATTTGGGTAAGAGTAGCTGCTGGGTCATGCTAATTGTATATTTAATTTTGTCAATTTTTTTGACATGGGGGTTGGACCATACCTGACTCTGTTCAGGGCGTACTCCGGCTCTGTGCTCAGGGATCACTCCTGGTGGGGGCATGCACGGGGATGGGGATTGAACCAGGTTGGCCTCATCCAAGACCTTAGCCGCTGTCCGATGTCCCAAGTGCCAGGTATGTTTTAATTTTGTCAGAAACTGCTAGACTCTTCCCAAGTGGTGCCCTGGTGGCACTTTTGCGTCCCTTCCTGCAGTGAATGATTTCTTGTTCTTCACAATCTCGTCAGCACTTGGTGCTGTTGGTGTTGGGGTAGGAATTGTTTCTCAGTTAGGGGTACTGGGTTATTCCGCAGGGCTGGGAGGAGCAGGGTGCTGGGGTTATTCCGCAGGGCCGGGAGGAGCAGGGTGCTGGGTTATTCCCGTAGGGGCCGGGGGAGCAGGGTGCTGGGTTATTGCGCAGGGCCGGGGGAGCAGGGTGCTGGGTTATTCTGCAGGGCCGGGGAGCAGGGTGCTGGGTTATTGCGCAGGGCCGGGGAGCAGGGTGCTGGGTTATGCGCAGGGCCGGGAGGAGCAGGGTGCTGGGTTATTGCGCAGGGCCGGGAGGAGCAGGGTGCTGGGTTATTCCGCAGAGGGCCGGGAGGAGCAGGGTGCTGGGTTATTGCGCAGGGTCGGGGGAGCAGGGTGCTGGGTTATTCCGCAGGGGCTGGGAGGAGCAGGGTGCTGGGTTATTGCGCAGGGCCGGGAGGAGCAGGGTGCTGGGTTATTGCGCAGGGCTGGGGGGAGCAGGGTGCTGGGTTATTCCGCAGGGCCGGGAGGAGCAGGGTGCTGGGTTATTGCGCAGGGTCGGGGGAGCAGGGTGCTGGGTTATTCCAGCAGGGCCGGGAGGAGCAGGGTGCTGGGTTATTCTGCAGGGCCGGAGGAGCAGGGTGCTGGGTTATTCCGCAGGGCTGGGGGGAGCAGGGTGCTGGGTTATTGCGCAGGGCCGGGAGGAGCAGGGTGCTGTGTTATTCCGCAGGGCCGGGAGGAGCAGGGTGCTGTGTTATTCCGCAGGGCCGGGAGGAGCAGGGTGCTGGGTTATTCCGCAGGGCCGGGGGAGCAGGGTGCTGGGTTATTGCGCAGGGCCGGGGAGCAGGGTGCTGTGTTATTCCGCAGGGCCGGGAGGAGCAGGGTGCTGGGTTATTCTGCAGGGCTGGGAGGAGCAGGGTGCTGTGTTATTCCGCAGGGCCGGGAGGAGCAGGGTGCTGGGTTATTGCGCAGGGCCGAGGGGAGCAGGGTGCTGGGTTATTGCGCAGGGCCGGGGGAGCAGGGTGCTGGGTTATTGCGCAGGGGCCGGGGGAGCAGGGTGCTGGGTTATTGCGCAGGGGCCGGGGGAGCAGGGTGCTGGGTTATTGCGCAGGGCCGGGAGGAGCAGGGTGCTGGGTTATTGCGCAGGGCTGGGGGGGAGCAGGGTGCTGGGTTATTCTGCAGGGCTGGGAGGAGCAGGGTGCTGGGTTATTGCGCAGGGCCGGGGAGCAGGGTGCTGGGTTATTCCGCAGGGCCGGGAGGAGACAGGGTGCTGGGTTATTGCGCAGGGCTGGGAGGAGCAGGGTGCTGGGTTATTCCGCAGGGCCGGGAGGAGCAGGGTGCTGGGTTATTGCGCAGGGCTGGGAGGAGCAGGGTGCTGGGTTATTGCGCAGGGCCGGGAGGAGCAGGGTGCTGGGTTATTGCGCAGGGCCGGGAGGAGCAGGGTGCTGGGTTATTGTGCAGGGCCGGGAGGAGCAGGGTGCTGGGTTATTCCGCAGGGCCGAGAGGAGCAGGGTGCTGGGTTATTCCGCAGGGCTGGGAGGAGCAGGGTGCTGGGTTATTCCGCAGGGCCGGGAGGAGCAGCGTGTTGTCCCGTTCCCCCTCCCCCCAGCCACCCCCCCACCCAGGCGTGCCCACAGAGCGCATATGCTGACCTGGTGCTTCTGGGGCAGATTTCAGGTATCCACAAGTTGTATTTTTTAAAAGCATCACTTTATTAGTTTATTTTTAGGCCTCCACTTTGAGGTGTCGCAGGCAGCAGTGCCCTGCAGGGCTGCTCCTCCAGAGGTGCTTGGGGACAGCTGGGGTCAGGACTGAGGTGAACAGGGAGGTGTTCCCACCTCATGGTCTTGTGTTCTAGCTCTGTGGGATGGGCCAGTCACAAGTTCTCTGAAATTTTTCAACTTCTGGGTTTTTCTGCAGGCTCTGATATAAGACCTATCAGTCACTGGCAAATGCAAACATTTTCGTGTCATGGAAATCAGGTTAGATTGGGTGCTCTGTGCAAACTGAGGTGCCAGAACACTGGGATGCTGGAGGAAAATCTTCCTCAGAGACCCTGAGACTGGGGTATGTGGTTAGAGCTAAAGAGTGGGATCAGGGCCAGAGCCTTGAGGGCGAGAGAGATTGCTCAGATCCCCCAATATTACTGGCCACCGAATTTCCCCTTTGTGCTAGGTTAAATGATGTGGAACAGTTGAGTTTAAGAGAGGGGGTTGATGGGGCCGGAGCCATAGCACAGCCCGGTAGGGCGTTTGCCTTGCCTGCGGCTGACCCCGTTTCAATCCCTGGCATCCTATATGGTCCCCCCAGCACTGCCAGAGTAATTTCTGAGTGCAGAAGCAGAAGTAACCCCTGAGCAAAACTAAGAAAAAAAAGAGAGGTGAGAGAGAGGGGGGGGTCGGGGGTCAGAGAGGAAGGTCAGTAGGTAAAGGTGCTTCTGGCCTTGCACGCAGATGACTCAGGTTCAGCCCCCAGCACCCTATGTGATTCCCAAGTTCATCAGGAGAGATCCCTGAGCACAGAGCCAGGAGTAAGCCCTGAACACTAAAAACTAAAAACTGCTTTCAGTTTTTAGTGCTCCGGTGTGCACTGCTGGTGTGATCCACCCCTTGGGAGGGAGGGAGGGAGGGAGGGAAGAAGAAGAAAGGGAGGGAGGGAGGGAGGGAGGGAGTTCTCTGCTAGTTCCTGAGCAGAGAACTAGGCGTAAGTCCTGAGCACTGCAGGTGTGGCCCCAAACAGGACAAAAATAAAACCAATAATAATCTACATGAGCAGTTTGGAGAGAAAAATACTCTTAATGGGTTCTCTAAGAGTTGTGCTAAATTTCACACATTTGCCAAGGAAACAGTGAGGAAAATTGGTTCCTATGGCGCAAAAGTAAGGTTCTTTCAGAAAGCCACAGCCACTATCACATTTGAAGCAAAATGCTTGGAGCACAGGAGCAGCTGGGCTGTCACCGGCCTCTGCCATTGCAGCTGATGCCGTGCTGAAAGTCGCAGCCAGTGTGATCATTACAGTGAAAGAGAGCTGTAATTATTTGTAAGGTATATTTCTCTGGATAGCTCGAAGATTCAGTCAGCCAGGAGGGTGACTCGGGAGAAGGGAAGGATGGTGACTCGGGAGAGGAGAGGAGGGTGACTCGGGAGGGTACAGGAGGGTGACTCGGGAGGGGACAGGAGGGTGACTCGGGAGAGGACAGGAGGGTGACTCGGGAGAGGAGAGGAGGGTGACTCGGGAGGGGACAGGAGCGTGACTCGGGATGGGACAGGAGGGTGACTCGGGAGGGGACAGGAGCGTGACTTGGGATGGGACAGGAGGGTGACTCGGGATGGGACAGGAGGGTGACTCGGGGGAGGGGACAGGAGGGTGACTCGGGAGAGGAGGGGACAGGAGGGTGACTCGGGAGAGGAGGGGACAGGAGGGTGACTCGGGAGAGGAGGGGACAGGAGGGTGACTCCGGGAGGGGAGGGACAGGAGGGTGACTCGGGAGGGGACAGGAGGGTGACTCGGGGAGAGGAGGGGACAGGAGGGTGACTCGGGAGAGGAGAGGAGGGTGACTCCGGGAGGGGACAGGAGGGTGACCTCGGGGGGGGACAGGAGGGTGACTCAGGAGGGGACAGGAGGGTGACTCGGGAGGGGACAGGAGGGTGACTCGGGAGGGACAGGAGGGTGACTCAGGAGGGGACAGGAGGGTGACTTCGGGAGGGGACAGGAGGGTGACTCCGGGAGAGGACAGGAGCGTGACTCGAGGGGACAGGAGGGTGACTCGGGAGGGGACAGGAGCGTGACTCGGGGAGAGGACAGGAGGGGTGACTCGGGAGGGGACAGGAGGGTGACTCGGGAGAGGAGGGGACAGGAGGGTGACTCGGGAGAGGACAGGAGGGTGACTTCGGGAGGGGACAGGAGGGTGACTCGGGAGGGGACAGGAGCGTGACTCGGGAGAGGAGGGGACAGGAGGGTGACTCGGGAGGGGACAGGAGGGTGACTCGGGGAGAGGAGGGGACAGGAGCGTGACTCGGGAGGGACAGGAAGGTGACTCGGGAGGGGACAGGAGCGTGACTCGGGAGGGGACAGGAGCGTGACTCGGGAGGGGACAGGAGGGTGACTCGTGAGGGGACAGGAGCGTGACTCAGGAGAGGACAGGAGGGTGATTCAGGAGGGGACAGGAGGGTGACTCGGGAGAGGAGGGGACAGGAGGGTGACTCGGGAGGGGACAGGAGGGTGACTCGGGAGGGGACAGGAGGGTGACTCGGAGGGGACAGGAGGGTGACTCGGGAGGGGACAGGAGCGTGACTCGGGAGGGGACAGGAGGGTGACTCGGGAGAGGGGCTGGCACAAGACTGCACAGAGCTGATGCATAAACCAGCTCCCTGATGTGCCCTCTCAGGGACAATTTCCCCAACATTACAATTCCTAGATATAAGGTCTGGGGCCTGGAGCTGTAGTACAGAGGGTGGGTGTCTGTCCTGCACACTGCCAGCCCCTGCTTCGATCCCAGGCATCCTATATGCTCCCCTGCCGGGTATGGCACATAAAACAAAACTAAGCCCCAAAATAAAGTCTTCCGACACAGGCCGAACGGACAGGAGAGACCATGAGTTTTTCAGCTGCCCTGAATTGACCGTGGCTGAACAGTCCAAGTGGGAAATGTCTCCCTCTACAAACAAGGATCAGACCCTTGTTAATCACATTCCAGAATATTTTTTTTTGCATCAGGCTCAAGGGCTAGCTCTGAGGTTTATATTTGAAGAGCAGAGCTGGGCTCAAGGAGTCTCTCAGTGCTCGGGGACCTCCGGCACCCTGGGCGCCCAGCCCCAGCACTGCCATGCCCAGCAGCTCAGAACATGCTGATGTGGAGATGGCCCCAAGTCACGGCACCTTAGGAACAGGGGACAGTCAGGCCAGAGGTGGTTCCGAGGGCCTGTACCTCACTTGGGCTTGACCTCTGGCACTGCAGGTCCCCTGAGAGCTGGTGGGTGCTTTCAGAAATAAAGTTAAAAAGCTGGAAGATGGTGCAGGGGGTTTATGCACAGGTCTTGCAGGTAGCCTCCTCTGGCTACGTTCCCGACAGCACATGTGGTCGCTGACAGCACCAGAGTACCGCCTGAGCACAGAGCCTGGAGTAAGCCCCAGCACCACCTGGAGTACGGCCCCCTAACAGAACAATAACAGAAGCCCCACATAAACGGGAGGAGTGTCTGCGGAATCAGTATGCGGACAAGCCCAGGTCGTCCCTGAGAGGCTGCAGGGCAAAAGTCCCCACCCCCGCCCCCAGCTGCACAGCCCAGACCTTCACCTCTGACTGCCGGCCTCTAGGACCCCAAGAAAGCCCATCGCAGCCTACCCAGGCCCATACTCTACATGGCAGTTCTAGAAAATAAATGCAAGACCCCAGAGGGAGTCCTGTCATTCCGGCATGAAGGAGCCTCTCAGAGGAGGTTGACCTCGGGTAAAGGGAGGGCAAGCCGATGGTGCTCACCTGAGGGGCTCAGCGCAGGCTTCATGATGTCGCCCACGGTCTCTGTGAAACACCCTCTCCCCACCACCTTCACTTCTCTGACACGGTCCACTTGGAAAATCGATTCAGTGGCCACATCCCAGGATGTGGAAGACCAGGAGCTCAGGGACAAAGGGGTTAGTGAGGTCCCAGTGGCCATGATACTGGGAGGGGAAGGGCCTTTGTTCTGGAACCTTCTGGACATGCTCATGCTGGGTGGGGTTGACCAGAATAAGTGCTTCCTTGGGACCCATCTGAGCCCAGTGGAATCACATTTATCGGAACACGCCAGAGAAACTGCTCTTTGGGTAGAGCAGACCCTTTTCTGTGGGAAAGAAAGGGTGTGTTAGGGATGGAGGTGGTGTGTGTAAGCTCCCTTGGTCTTCATTTATTTTGGTTTTGCCTTCGCTCCTTGCTCTGCACTCAGAGATCACTCCTGGCATGCTCCAGGGGGACCCTGTGGGGTGCGAGGACTTGAACCTAGATTAGCTGTGTGCAAAGCAAACGCGTTCCCTGCTGTACTACAGCTCTGAGCCCTAAACCTTGGTCTTTCAACAACAGTCTCTCACCTGTGGCATCTCCTATCCTTAGCAGCCCTGTTCTGTCTCTCTCGGTCCCTGGTAGTGGCTGACAGCTACAGAGGGCCCAGAGGCCCCATGGGGTGAACATGAACCTTGCATGGGGGGCTGGGGTGGTGGGTCCTTGCTACTGGGAGAGCAACCAAGGAGCCGAGGGCACCCCTGTCCCTAGACACCCTCCGTTCCCACCACTGTCGGGGCTGACAGAGTTCCTGGGGACCCCATGTCTGGTCTCTGCTCTCAGAAATGCCCTTTTCCGGTGGGGGATTCAAGGGTCGAACCCTGCTCAGGGCCAGTCCTGAGCCCTCAGGGAAGGTCCACTTCCCGGGAAGCAGGCAGAACCGAGCAGGGGTTTTGGAGCTGGGCCTGGGACCCGGAGCAGGGGCTTAGGGGCCTCAAAGGGCTTCTGCCGTACCAAGGTGCCAGTTTGGGCTGGGAAAGGGGAGGCCTGGCTGTGGGGCTATGAAGGCCAGGAGGTGTGAGTTTGGAACTGCACACTCCTGACTTCTCAGGGGCTGAAGCTCCCTGCAGGCCTTGTGTAGGTCAATTCATCTCCAGAGTGGTAAGTAATGGGTTTGTGACCCCAGGGGAGAATAAAGATAACTCCAACAGGTAATATTATCTTTCCCTTTCATGGGATAATCTCCTGCTGTCTGTCAGCCCCCCAAGTCCTCTCAGAACCCTGCAATTATACCCTGCCCCCAGTCCCCAGGCTGGAAAACCTGCTCTTCTTAAGGAGAAAGAAAAGAAACCTCATCCCCCAAATGGAATCTGTTTTTTTTCCAGAGAGGTCCAAAGCGGTCAGGCGTCACTCTGGGACTGGGACAGACTGGCCTGTGTCCCCGCCTGCCGGCTTACGCACTCCTCTCGTGCTTTTGTGCACAGACACCCTACCTTAGTCTCAGTGTAGACGGAAGCTGCAGTGTAGACAGGCCAGCCCAGGTCCTTCCAAACTCACATGTCCTCAACATGGGAGGCGGGGTGGGGTGGGGGAAGAAGGATTAGTAAATTCAGCGTTGTACAGTCTGAAATCCAGAGTTTGGGGGTACCCTCTACATGAATAGGCAGCTAGAGGGGCGGCTTGGCAGCTCAGGCCTGACTGGTTCCCCTGTACACGCTCACTCACTGCCTCCCAACTCACATTGTTAACGCAGAAGTGGATTTTCCTGTGCTAGTGGGTTCTTGAGAATTGTATGAAAGATTTGCATACAAAACTCAGAAGATTGAAAGTTAGTTTATTGTAAAATGGTTCCAGGTCCCTCCCCAAATTTCTAGGCCTCTCTTGTTACTCATGAGCGAATTCCTGGTCCTGTCCCACCCAATCTACTCGCCTCCTGTGAATGATGGCCGGGTCCTGTTCCTGTGCTGCTCTCTCTGTCCTGTGTGTGCTCTCCCAGCCTCCAGCCAAAGCCACATGCACATGGCCAACGTCCCTGTGCCCCTGGGCCTCCCAACTATACCCGGCTATCCCTGTTGTCCTGTCCTGGCTTTCCTTAGTCTCCAGCCACAATCCTGGACGTGGGTGAGGCTCCTGTGCTCAGTACCTTGCCATTACCTAGGCATCTGTGCCCTGCCTGAACCTGGGCTATCCTGAGCCCAGCCCATACCTGTATCTGCCCTTGCCTGGCTTTCCGTGGCCTACCCATACTGGGCCCCGTACCTGGGCATGCCGCCCCTACCTGATGCAGGGAGGGAGCGAGGAGCTGGTATGGAGCGGCTGGGGGGTGAGGGGGGGAGAGGAGAGGAGAGAGGAGAGGAGAGAGAGGGAGAGAGAGAGAGAGTGTGTGTGCCTGGGGGTGCCTTTTATTTGCTGTCAAATCCCACCCCCGAGGTGTCCCCTTCTACATTCTTACTGGTTGGTGCCTATTCCTTGGGTGTGATTGGCTACCTGTGACCTGGCGCTTTCCACCTTAGCTCCTGCTATATCAACATCACGATTTTCCCGACAGTATTAGTCTTTGGCACCCTTTGTGTTTTGTTTCACTTTTTGGGGCCACACCTAGAGGTGCTCAGGGCTTACTCCAGACCACGTGGGTTGCTGGCGATCGAACCCAGGTCAGATGCCCAGGTGGGCTGCGAGCAGGGCAGACACTCTCTCCCTGTAGCATCCTTTGGCACTTGCTTTCCTAATATACTGTCCACTCAAGGGCCCACATTTGGTTTGTTTTGTGATTTTTTAAATTGCGTGTTATTCAGCCAGTTGTGAGGTCGGGCCTCGACAGTGCAGTAGGCTGACGGAAGCGTGTCTCTGTGAGTTGAGTTGGTGTGACGGTAGAGGCTTCTCAGCCTGGCACAGGGTCAGTGCTCCTAAGGCTGTGTCCCCATCCTGCCAGACCCCAGACCTGTGGCCCTGTCCTTGTCATCTGCGTTGGTGTATGCAGTCATGCGCCCACCCTTTCTGGGGGGTCTGTTTGCTTCTCTTGAGGAAGGTCGGGAAGGGGCCTCCAGAAACGATCTTTCCCACACCCAAACTTTAGCCCGGGTGGATTTTAAGCTTTCTAAAACTATATCTTAGAAGGGGACAGAGCTATGGTAAAGTGGGGAGTGCTTGCCTGGCATGCTCAGTACCCGTGTGGTTCTCTGAATACCATCAGAAATAATTCCTGAACACAGAGCCAGGAGTAAGCCTTGAACACTGCTGAGTGTGGCCCCCAATCCGAACAAAACAAAACAAAGAGATGTATCCCAGAGGCCAGAGCAGTAGTATGGCTGGGAGGGCACTTGCCTTGCACACAGCCAGCTCTTTTCGGTCCTGGCACCACACAGGGTTCCTGAAGCCCATCAGGCGTGATCTGGGTGCAGAGCCTGGAGTTAGCATTGAGCTCTGCTGGGTGTGGTTCAAAAACAAACCAAAGGATGTGTCCTAATCTGTTCATGGACTTAATTATTTTGGTCTGTTGGCCATACCTGGCAGTGTTCAGACTTACTTCTGGTTGTGTGCTCAGGGATCACTGCTGGAGGATGGAGGGCTCAGGGGGCTCAGTGCGATGCCGAGGATTGAACCCGGGTTGGCTGCATGCAGGGCAGGCGCCCTCCCCACACTGTCCTTCCACTCTGTTTACTCAGCTTGTTCAGACGCACATGGTCACACTGCAGACATTTTGCTTTCCTTGGAAGTCTCTGCTTTACTTGGCTCTGGGCGCATATCTGCCGCTGGGGCCCACTGCTGTTGGGGGGTCTTGACTCTGGGTGTGTACCCCCACATGCACATTCGGGCTGCACTGCTATTTGGGAGGGGCTGACTCCGGGTGCGTATCTGTGATGGGCTGCCTGCTCTTGGGATGGTCTCTGGCTTGGCCAACAGTGGCAGCGAGGCAGGATGGAGAGGCTCACCCCTTTCAGGAAATACTTTGGGAAAAGGTAGAAAATGGAAATTGCTGCTGGCTTAATTACCTCGGGTCCTGGGAACCGCCAGCCACTAAGGCGTGCTGGCTCTGAGTAGGTCCAGCGAGCTGTGCCGTAACAGAAAACCCCAAGTTATGGCAATAAAATGTTTCCTATGTTGTCTCCGCTACCAATTAATCACCTTCTCAGCACAGGAAGTCAATGGCTTAATTTAGAAAACATGTTTGAGAGAGACTGGTCCAGGAACTCTTTGGATGGAATTCAGTGCATGTTACTGTCTATCCAGGGTACTTTCTGACAGCTAGTTAAAAGGAAAACGAAAGACTCAAAAAAGATTTCCAGACTCGAAATGGAAGTGAGACCAGGGGCTGGGAAAGGCAGAAATGTGTTGGCAGGCTGAAGGACACTTTTGCTCCAGTTCAGGCCAAAAATGCTGGTGAGGAAAAGTTTGTCAATATTGTCATGAAGCCGTCGGCGTTAATGATCCCGACACTACTAGGCGTTGTCAGGAAACCAGCTGTAGAGGCGGGCTGGATACTCCTGCTAAAACAGAAACAGGCTGCCAGAGACGGGGCTAGAAACAGCCTTCTGGAGTCAAGGGACAGGCTGCCAGAGACAGGGCTAGAATACAGCCTTCTGGAACAGGGGACAGGCTGCCAGAGACAGGGCTAGAATACAGCCTTCTGGAACAGGGGACAGGCTGCCAGAGACAGGGCTAGAATACAGCCTTCTGGAACAGGGAACAGGCTGCCAGAGACAGGGCTAGAATACAGCCTTCTGGAACAGGGAACAGGCTGCCAGAGACAGGGCTAGAATACAGCCTTCTGGAACAGGGAACAGGCTGCCAGAGACAGGGCTAGAATACAGCCTTCTGGAACAGGGAACAGGCTGCCAGAGACAGGGCTAGAATACAGCCTTCTGGAACAGGGAACAGGCTGCCAGAGACAGGGCTAGAATACAGCCTTCTGGAACAGGGAACAGGCTGCCAGAGACAGGGCTAGAATACAGCCTTCTGGAACAGGGAACAGGCTGCCAGAGACAGGGCTAGAATACAGCCTTCTGGAACAGGGGACAGGCTGCCAGAGACAGGGCTAGAATACAGCCTTCTGGAACAGGGGACAGGCTGCCAGAGACAGGGCTAGAATACAGCCTTCTGGAGTCAGGGAACAGGCTGCCAGAGACAGGGCTAGAATACAGCCTTCTGGAACAGGGGACAGGCTGCCAGAGACAGGGCTAGAATACAGCCTTCTGGAACAGGGGACAGGCTGCCAGAGACAGGGCTAGAATACAGCCTTCTGAAACAGGGGACAGGCTGCCAGAGACGGGGCTAGAATACAGCCTTCTGGAGTCAGGGGACAGGCTGCCAGAGACAGGGCTAGAAACAGCCTTCTGGAACAGGGGACAGGCTGCCAGAGACAGGGCTAGAATACAGCCTTCTGGAGTCAGGGGACAGGCTGCCAGAGACAGCTAGAATACAGCCTTCTGGAACAGGGGACAGGCTGCCAGAGACAGGGCTAGAATATAGCCTTCTGGAGTCAGGGGACAGGCTGCCAGAGACAGCTAGAATACAGCCTTCTGGAACAGGGGGACAGACTGCCAGAGACAGGGCTAGAATACAGCCTTCTGGAACAGGGAACAGGCTGCCAGAGACAGGGCTAGAATACAGCCTTCTGGAACAGAGGACAGGCTGCCAGAGACGGGGCTAGAATACAGCCTTCTGGAACAGGGAACAGGCTGCCAGAGACAGGGCTAGAATACAGCCTTCTGGAGTCAGGGGACAGGCTGCCAGAGACAGCTAGAATACAGCCTTCTGGAACAGGGAACAGGCTGCCAGAGACAGGGCTAGAATACAGCCTTCTGGAACAGGGGACAGACTGCCAGAGACAGGTCTAGAATACAGCCTTCTGAAACAGGGGACAGGCTGCCAGAGACGGGGCTAGAATACAGCCTTCTGGAGTCAGGGGGACAGGCTGCCAGAGACAGGGCTAGAATACAGCCTTCTGGAACAGGGGACAGGCTGCCAGAGACGGGGCTAGAATACAGCCTTCTGAAACAGGGGACAGACTGCCAGGAGACAGGGCTAGAATACAGCCTTCTGGAAAGAGAAGAGACTGTCAGAGACAGGGCTAGAATACAGCCTTCTGGAACAGGAGACAGGCTGCCAGAGACGGGGCTAGAAACAGCCTTCTGGAACAGGGGACAGGCTGCCAGAGACAGGGCTAGAATACAGCCTTCTGGAACAGGAGACAGGCTGCCAGAGACAGGGCTAGAATACAGCCTTCTGGAACAGGGAACAGGCTGCCAGAGACAGGGCTAGAATACAGCCTTCTGGAAAGAGAAGAGACTGCCAGAGACAGGGCTAGACTACAGCCTTCTGGAACAGGGAACAGGCTGCCAGAGACGGGGCTAGAATACAGCCTTCTGGAGTCAGGGGACAGGCTGCCAGAGACAGGGCTAGAATACAGCCTTCTGGAACAGGGGACAGACTGCCAGAGACAGAGCTAGAATACAGCCTTCTGGAACAGGGAACAGGCTGCCAGAGACAGGGCTAGAATACAGCCTTCTGGAACAGGGAACAGGCTGCCAGAGACGGGGCTAGAATACAGCCTTCTGGAACAGGAATGTTTGCTGCCTCCCATCCCCTCCTCCACACCCTCCTCCTCCTCCCCCCCTCCCTCCCTCCCCTCCCTCCCTCCCTCCCTCCCTCCCTCCCTCCCTCCCTTCCTTCCTTCCTTCATTCCTTCCTTCCTTCCTTCCTTCCTTCCTTCCTTCCTTCCTTCCTTCCCCCGTCCCCCGCCCCTTCTCTCTCCTGCTTGTCCTAGAAAAAGCTCTTGCAACCTTGTCCGAGAACTCTGCCGTGGTTCTCAGCAGGCCAAAGCTACAGACTTCACAGCAGATGTTCCAGCAGCCCTGACGTCCCTCCTGCCTCCTAATCTGTGGGTTTTGCTTTCTGTGTCTTAAGTTGCCCATGGCCTATGGTGGTAGGAAGCATCACATATAATAAGGTGTTTCTGAAGGAAGAGGCTCCAAGTTCACATAACTTTGATTGCAGTGTATCATAATTGTTCTATTTTGTTATTTATTATTGGCAATTTCTTATAATACCTAATAAATACATTATCCTTAAAATTTTTTGACAACTATTCTGTGGTTTATAACACTATTAATACTGGTTTCTCATGCACATATTCCCAACATCACACACACTTTTTACTGGTATCCTTCCTGTCCCGAGGACTCCCAACAACCCCTTCCAGGCCCCCAATTTATCTCTTGAGAGATTCTATGAGATCTCTGAAGAACTAGGAATAGAACTTTCATCCGACCCAGTGATACCACTTCTTGGCATCCCCTCCCAAAGCATGGAGACATGAATTCAGACAGATATCTGCACACCTGTACTGCACTGTAAGTTTTGTGTGTGTAAGGAAAATATGGTGTATAAAGCGCTCTCTGTCTCTGTCTCTCTCCCTCTCCCCTCTCCTTTTCCCTTTTCCTCTCCCTCTCCCTCTCTCACTCACTTTCTCTCACTGTCTCTGCACTTGCTCTTTCTGTTGGTGTGTGGAAATCAAAATTTTGGCCTTTCAAAGAACTGGTGGCCATGCTTCTGTGTCCATTGGCTGGAGGGGATGACAGCTGGCACCTCAGTGCAGCCAGGGAACCCTACGGACCCTAATAATGTTGGTGACTCCAGACAGCCCAGACATATGGACCAGGAACCAACTGTATGGCAATATACGTTATGTTCCAGCGAAATGGAAAAGAATGTCCTGGACCAATTTCCCTTTGCACAGTGTGCTGAAGAAAGCCCAGGACTCCTGGAACTCTTCAGGAAGCTTGGCTATAGATCACTATCACTATCTATCTTCCCTTTCATCATCTATTTGCTCGAGTGGGCACTAGTAATATCTCCATATGTCCTGTCTCATGCTAGTAGAGCCCAAGGGCATCTGCTTGCTCCAAAAACATAAAGAGCCTTAAACCATTATATTAGGTCATGGGTTTGTGGTAGTTTGGAGGTACTCATCAATACACTAGCTCGGCTCTTCACACGCTACCTGTCCGAATGCAAGGTACCCTCCCAATGGAAAACAAGCAGGACAGTTCTACTGTTCAAGAAGGGAGACATTCATGACATCGGCAACTATCGCCCCATCTGCCTGTTGTCTGTCATCTACAAGCTGTTTACACGAGTCATCCTGAACAGGATTAGCAGAACACTAGATGAAGGTCAACCATGCGAGCAAGCAGGTTTCCGGAAAGGATTCAGCACAATCGACCATATCCACACAGTAACCAAGCTCATTGAGGTTTGTAGGGAGTACAAGATGCCACTCTGTCTCACGTTCATTGATTTACAGAAAGCCTTTGATTCTGTGGAGACTGAAGCAGTCATCGAAGCCCTAGTCAAACAGGGTGTTCAAACCCAATACATCAAGATCCTTCGTGAGCTGTATTACGGATTCACCACCAGGATCTCACCATTCTACAAAGAAGTGATCATTGATGTCAAAAGAGGGGTTCGACAGGGTGATACCATCTCACCAAAACTCTTCAGTGCCACCCTCGAGAACATCATGAGACAATTAGAATGGGAAGGAATGGGAGTGAAGATAGATGGTCGGCAACTACACCACCTCCGCTTCGCTGATGACATCGTTCTAATAACACCAAACATTAGCCAAGCGGCACAAATGCTGGCTGACTTTGACCGAGAATGTGGAAAGATAGGTCTACAGCTGAATCTGAAGAAAACTATGTTCATGAGAAATGAACTAGTTCCAGAGGCCCCATTCACTCTCAATGGAACAAACATCTCTGAATGCAGCAGTTATGTGTACCTAGGTCGAGAAGTCAACATGATGAACGACCTAAAACCTGAGCCGCGCAGGAGGAAGAGAGCGGCATGGAATGCCTTCAAAGGCATCGAAGAAATAGCTAAAAGGACAAAGAACCTCCGGCTCCGGGCACATCTCTTCGACTCCACCGTTCTCCCTGCATTAACATACGCCTCAGAGACCTGGGCCCTACGAAAGCAGGATGAGAATGCTATTCGGGTCTCCCAGAGAGGCATCGAAAGAGCTATGCTTGGAATATCACGTCTCACTCAAGTGAGAGAAGGAATCCGGAGTTCTGACCTCCGTCGCTATTCCAGAATCAGGGACGCTGTCTCGTTTGCCAAGGCATCGAAAATCAGATGGGCTGGACATGTAATGCGATTTGGAGACAACCGCTGGACTAGAGCCGTTACCGACTGGATCCCACGGGATGTCAAAAGATCACGTGGCCGCCCACCTACAAGATGGTCAGACTTCCTTGTTAAGACCCTGAAGGAACGGTTTGAGGCTCTTCATATTCCTGAATCAACCAGATGCCATTGGGCTACATTGGCACGTGATAGGGTCCAATGGAAATGTTACTGGCGCCCGCTCGAGCAAATCGATGAATAACGGGATTCAAGTGATCAAGTGATCAAGTGATTAGGTCATGGGAATGACCTAATATAATTGTTACTAGTATTTGGCATATCAAATACGACATGGACAGCTTGCCAGGTTTGCCGTGCAGGTGGCATACTCTCGTAGTCACCTCTAAATACAGCATTTATTGATGAACCGCGCTGGGCTGTCATAGGCTCTTCTGCTGGGTGGAGTTCTGATGAGAGGGAAGTCCGGATGTGGAAAATGGCAGCCCTCATGGAGTGGGGGTCGTCTGGTTGTTGTGAGACTCTACTGGGGTGGCGGTCCAGGGCTAGAACCGCCATCCCTCTCGGGCACCTCGTGAGCAGCTGGGCACAGGGAGAGCAAGTAGCAGCTCTGCCCCATGTTTGTGAGTTTCTGCTTGGCTATAGATATTTATAATAAACAGAAGTGAGTCTCACAAGAAGCCAGACGACCCACCACTCCATGAGGGCAGCCATTTTCCACATCCGACTCCCCTCTTGTCAGAACTCCACCCAGTAGAGGAGCTGATAACAGCCTGGCTCTTGTGGCCACTTGCGGCGCGCAGTTCATCAATAAATGCAGGAGATAAGAGGTGACTACAAGTGTATCCCACCTGCACAGCAGAGCCTGGCAAGCTACCCGTGTTGTATTTGATATGCCAAATACCAGTAACAATTATAGACCTCATTCCCATGACCTGATGGAATGGATTGAGGCTCTTTATGTTCCTGGAGCAAGCAGATGCCCTTGGACTCTACTAGCATGAGACAGGATATATGGAGATAGTTACTGGGGCCCGTCGAGCAAATCGATGATGAACGGAAGACAGTGATACAAGTGAAGTGATAAGCTGGGGGATATAAACTTTGGATGGGGTGAACATTTGCAGAAGCTGTTTTCTTAGACACAGATAAAATCAACTTTTCTCTTAGGATGCAAAATTTTCCCAGGGCCCATCCACATTCCAGCTTTTGTAGCAGCTGCTCTGCCAGCCTTGGCAGCTTCCGAGAGCATGCCTGACCATTATAACTGGCCTTCCTAGAGCATGCCTGACCATTATAACTGGCCTTCCTAGAGCTTGCCTCCCCATTATAACTGGCCTTCCTAGAGCTTGACTGACCATTATAACTGGCCTTCCTAGAGCTTGCCTGACCATTATAACTGGCCTTCCTAGAGCATGCCTGACCATTATAACTGGCCTTCCTAGAGCTTGCCTGACCATTATAACTGGCCTTCCTAGAGCATGCCTGACCATTATAACTGGCCTTCCTAGAGCTTGCCTGACCATTATAACTGGCCTTCCTAGAGCATGCCTGCCCATTATAACTGGCCTTCCTAGAGCTTGACTGATCATTATAACTGGCCTTCCTAGAGCTTGACTGACCATTATAACTGGCCTTCCTAGAGCATGCCTGACCATTATAACTGGCCTTCCTAGAGCATGCCTGACCATTATAACTGGCCTTCCTAGAGCTTGACTGACCATTATAACTGGCCTTCCTAGAGCATGCCTGGCCATTGTAACTGGCCTTCCTAGTGCGAACTGACCAGTGAGGAGTCTTTGTCTCTTGAGCTCCTTTTCCTCACACCTCTAGTATTTCCTGCCTAGAGCTCCAAAGTCCCAAGTCTTTGTTGTTTGTCCAGCTAGGAAGTTGGGAATTGCCCTGGGCCTGTCCAAGAACAAATGTTTTGTGTCTTTCTAACTGTTACTTACAGTGTTACTTCTGTGTTGTGGCAGAAACCTGAAGTCTGTCCAGGGGCGGTGGGAAGCTGATAAGCAGAACTCCATTAACTTCCCCAGACTGCTCTGAACTCTGGGAAGCTCATGCTCTCTTCGTCGGCACAGAAATGATTTATTGACAATGGGGCTCGGTGCCCTCTGCCTTTAGGTATCTGCCGGGAGTCTTGGGACGTGCCCCCTTAGTTAGGGACATCCTGTAGTGCAGGGGAGTCTCGGACGTGCCCCCTTAGTTAGGGACATCCTGTAGTGCCAGGGGGAGTCTCGGACGTGCCCCCTTAGTTAGGAACCATCCTGTGGTGCCAGGGGAGTCTCGGACGTGCCCCCTTAGTTAGGGACATCCTGTAGTGCCAGGGGAGTCTCGGACGTGCCCCCTTAGTTAGGCACATCCTGTAGTGCCAGGGGAGTCTCGACGTGCCCCCTTAGTTAGGGACATCCTGTAGTGGGGAGTCTCGGACGTGCCCCCTTAGTTAGGCACGTCCTGTAGTGCCAGGGGAGTCTCGGACGTGCCCCCTTAGTTAGGGACATCCTGTAGTGCCAGGGGAGTCTTGAACGTGCCCCCTTAGTTAGGAACCATCCTGTGGTGCCAGGGGAGTCCCGGCCGTGCCCCCTTAGTTAGGAACCATCCTGTGGTGCCAGGGGAGTCTCGGACGTGCCCCCTTAGTTAGGCACGTCCTGTAGTGCCAGGGGAGTCTCGGACGTGTACCCTTAGTTAGGAACCATCCTGTGGTGCCAGGGGAGTCTCGGGCGTGCCCCCTTAGACACGTAGTGCCAGGGGAGTCTCGGATGTGCTGCCTTAGTTAGGGACGTCCCGTCGTGCTAGGGGTAGGTATGTCAGTGTCTCCCGACACCCCTCCGTGGTTCTGTGTCTGTCTCTGTCTCTTCCAGGGACTCAGATCCCGTTGGATCGGGACCACATGAAAGGCACCGCTTCCTGTAATTGCTTATTCCAGGCCATCTTCAAATGCACTCCAAGGCCAGTGGATTCTGGGAAGCACGTGGTTAGATTCTCATTTGGTCTGAAAAGGGCCACACCTGTTTGTGGTTGACTCTGGTTTTCTGTCCTGGTATGGGGACAGGCTCAAGCAGTGAGGGTGAGAGGCTCACTGGGAAGCCCAATGTTCTCTCTACCCGGCCATGGCTGTGGTCCTCCTCTCCAAATTTCCTTCTAGAATGTTCTTCCCAGCCTCCCATTAGGAAATATGATTTAACCTCCTGGCCTTGTACTTTGGAACATTCTGCCCCGCTCTGCATGCTCCTGCTTCCTGCCCATTCTCAGGACATCATGCTTAGCTGTTTGCAGCCTCTGTATTTATTTCTAAGGCCACACCTGCTACACTCAGGGGTTACTCCTGGCTCTGTGCTTAGAACACTCCCGGCACAAGGGGGACCTTGTGGATGCTGGGGATAGAACCAGGGCAGCTACATGCAAGGCAAATGCTCTACCCACTGTGCTATGGCTCCAGCCCTGTATTTATTTTTAAATTGGAGTATTAACTTAAAAAAATTGGAGTTTTTCTCATACTCAGTTTTTTGTTTGTTTGGTTTTGGGTCATCCACCCAGTGATGCTCAGGGATTCCTCCTGGTTCTGCACATAGGAATTGCTCTAGGCAGTGCTGCTGGGACTGTATGGGATGGCAGGGACCTAACATGGGTTGGCACAGGCAAGGCAGTACCTTCCTTACTCACTGCACTGTCGCTTCAGATCCATTTTCACATATTCCTGATCCTATCAACATTTTTCATTACATTAAATTTCCCCTAGTTGATTGCTTATTTTTATACTCATTATTTACATTGCTGCATATTATTTCATCAGGTATAATGTTCCTTTAAGTTTAAGTTTAGACATGAAGATTTGCAGTTTTTTTCAAACGGCATTTATGAAGTTCAGAACTTACTGGAAAGTTGCCAGCCCAGTGCACCAAAACAATCTCATCCCCAAGGCAGATCTCCCCCAAGACAGATGTGTGTCCGTGTGTGTTGGGGGCGGCACACGCTGTAGGCGATGGTGCCTTCCAGAGCTCCCGTTTTACAGGAACCAGAGCCCTGCAAGGTTGTTGGACAGATGCCCTGAGTTGGGTTGTGGCAGCCCTGAGTGCTGAGGGGAAGGTTCAGGGGCAGAGATGCAGCCTCGGGAGCTGCTGGGAGCATCTGCTGGGGATCTAGGGAATATGTGGGAGTGGGAAGTGTGGGGGATAGGCTGTGGGCTTAAGGAAAGGAGGGGTGGGCTATGGTGTAGGGCAGGGAGGAGACTGCGGGCCTAGGGAAGGAGGGGCGGGGCCTAGGGAAGGGAGGGCGGGGGCCTAGGGAAGGGAGGGGTTGGCTGTGTGGGGCCTAGGAAGGGAGGGTTGGCTGTGTGGGTCCTAGGGAGGCGAGGGCGGGGCCTAGGGAAGGGAGGGGCTGGCTGTGGGGCCTAGGGAGTGAGGGGGGGCCTCGGGAAGGGAGGGGTGGCTGTCTGGGGCCTAGGGAGGGGCGGGGGCCTCGGGAAGGGAGGGGTTGGCTGTGTGGGGCCTAGGAAGGGAGGGCGGGGCCTCGGGAAGGGAGGGGGTGGCTGTGTGGGGCCTAGGAAGGAGGGCGGGCTCTAGCAGTGGGAGGAGTTTCTCCGGACTGTAAATATCACGTTCGTTGGAGGAAGCTGGGGTTTGTGCTGGGGTCCTGTGAAGTTCTAAACGCTGGAAATCTTGGAAAGCTAGAGGCTTAAACAAATTACGGGTCCCTCTCCTTAAAGCCTTTCTTTGTTAGCCTCCTTTTGATGAGAAAATAATTGATTATCTTTGGGGATAATGATAACTTGAGTTATTTTATAGGTGGTCTCTTGAGAACTCGGCTCAGTTTGAAGCGCCTCTAATTATGAGTCTTCCCCGCCCGCCAGGGTGCAAGGCGAGTATTATCACCCTCTGCCCCGCCCACGCCCTGCCCGGCTCTAGACTAATCTGAACCTCGGAGATGCCTAGGTAGACGTTTGTCTATCAGGTGGGCGTCACCCCAGCGCTGTTAGGAAAAGGAATTGACGGTATCTTTGGTGATAGTTCTCAGAGTGCCCGAAAAGCTGCTGGTCACATGCCCCCTGGGACACTTTCCCTCTGCAGGTGTCAGCCTTCTTTCCTCAAGGCTGTTTCACTTTCTTGATCCTTTTCTGCGCACAGAACCCCCATCCCCTGCAGAAGGTGGTTCTGTCTAGATGCTCCTGACGCCTTAGGGTCACAAACTCCTGCCCCCTGTGCCCGTGGGGTCACAAACTCCTGCCCCCTGTGCCCGTGGGGTCACACACTGCTGCCCCCTGTGCCCGTGGGGTCACACACTGCTGCCCCCTGTCCCCGTGGGGTCACACACTGCTGCCCCCTGTGCCCGTGGGGTCACACACTCCTGCCCCCTGTGCCCGTGGGGTCACACACTGCTGCCCCCTGTGCCCGTGGGGGTCACACACTCCTGCCCCCTGTTCCCGTGGGGTCACACACTGCTGCCCCCTGTGCCCGTGGGGTCACACACTGCTGCCCCCTGTGCCCGTGGGGTCACACACTGATGCCCCCTGTGCCCGTGGGGTCACACACTGATGCCCCCTGTGCCCGTGGGGTCACACACTGATGCCCCCTGTGCCCGTAGGGTCACACACTGCGGCCCTGTCCCCGTGGGGTCACACACTGCTGCCCCCTGTCCCAGTGGGGTCACACACTGATGCCCCCTGTCCCCGTGGGGTCACACACTGCGCCCCTGTCCCCGTGGGGTCACACATTGATGCCCCCCTGTCCCCGTAGGGTCACACACTGCTGCCCCCTGTCCCCGTGGTGTCCATGGGGTCAGCACATTGATGCCTCCTGTTCTCTTGGGTTACCACAAAAGTGGATTTTGTGGGTTGTGAAAAATACAGTATGAGACTAATACTCAAGGAAAGGACAGTAGAAACAAGGGCCAGGAGAACTGGCCCATGGTAGAAAGCTTGGACAAGTGGCGAGGCAGGTGGTGGTGGGGGGGGGGCATTTAGGACAGAGAGGGGACCACAGTGACAGTTGGCTGTGCTCAGAATTACTCATGGTTTGGGGCACCATGTGGATTGCTATGCATTAAAGGCAGCACCTTACCCATTGTACTCTTGGGCCCCTCAGTTTGCCTTTGAGAGAGATAACACCACTCATTTGACCAGACTTCTTGTCTCTGTCCTGTGTTTGTGCCTTGCCGGTTCCTCCCGTCTGTCCCGGCCTGAGAGCCCTGCCGGTTCTCCTGTCTGTCCCGGCCTGAGAGCCCTGCTGGTTCTCCCGTCTGTCCACACTGTGAGTCCTGCTGGTTCTCCCGTCTGTCCACACTGTGAGCCCTGCTGGTTCTCCCGTCTGTCCCGGCCTGAGAGCCCTGCTGGTTCTCCCGTCTGTCCACACTGTGAGTCCTGCTGGTTCTCCCGTCTGTCCACACTGTGAGTCCTGCTGGTTCTCCCGTCTGTCCACACTGTGAGCCCTGCTGGTTCTCCCGTCTGTCCACACTGTGAGCCCTGCTGGTTCTCCCGCCTGTCCACACTGTGAGTCCTGCTGGTTCTCCTGTCTGTCCACACTGTGAGTCCTGCTGGTTCTCCCGTCTGTCCACACTGTGAGCCCTGCTGGTTCTCCCGTCTGTCCCGGCCTGAGAGTCCTGCTGGTTCTCCTGTCTGTCCACACTGTGAGTCCTGCTGGTTCTCCCGTCTGTCCACACTGTGAGTCCTGCTGGTTCTCCCGTCTGTCCCGGCCTGTGAGCCCTGCTGGTTCTCCCGCCTGTCCACACTGTGAGTCCTGCTGGTTCTCCCGTCTGTCCACACTGTGAGCCCTGCTGGTTCTCCCGTCTGTCCACACTGTGAGCCCTGCTGGTTTCTCCCGTCTGTCCACACTGTGAGTCCTGCTGGTTCTCCTGTCTGTCCACACTGTGAGTCCTGCTGGTTCTCCCGTCTGTCCACACTGTGAGCCCTGCTGGTTCTCCCGTCTGTCCCGGCCTGAGAGTCCTGCTGGTTCTCCCGTCTGTCCACACTGTGAGTCCTGCTGGTTCTCCCGTCTGTCCACACTGTGAGTCCTGCTGGTTCTCCCGTCTGTCCACACTGTGAGTCCTGCTGGTTCTCCCGTCTGTCCACACTGTGAGTCCTGCTGGTTCTCCCGTCTGTCCCGCCTGTGAGCCCTGCTGGTTCTCCCGTCTGTCCACACTGTGAGTCCTGCTGGTTCTCCCGTCTGTCCACACTGTGAGCCCTGCTGGTTCTCCCGTCTGTCCCGGCCTGAGAGTCCTGCTGGTTCTCCCGCCTGTCCACACTGTGAGCCCTGCTGGTTCTCCCGTCTGTCCACACTGTGAGTCCTGCTGGTTCTCCCGTCTGTCCCGGCCTGTGAGCCCTGCTGGTTCTCCCGTCTGTCCACACTGTGAGTCCTGCTGGTTCTCCCGTCTGTCCACACTGTGAGCCCTGCTGGTTCTCCCGTCTGTCCCGGCCTGAGAGTCCTGCTGGTTCTCCCGTCTGTCCACACTGTGAGCCCTGCTGGTTCTCCCGTCTGTCCACACTGTGAGTCCTGCTGGTTCTCCCGTCTGTCCACACTGTGAGCCCTGCTGGTTCTCCCGTCTGTCCACACTGTGAGTCCTGCTGGTTCTCCCGTCTGTCCACACTGTGAGCCCTGCTGGTTCTCCCGTCTGTCCCGGCCTGAGAGTCCTGCTGGTTCTCCCGTCTGTCCACACTGTGAGCCCTGCTGGTTCTCCCGTCTGTCCACACTGTGAGTCCTGCTGGTTCTCCCGTCTGTCCCGGCCTGTGAGCCCTGCTGGTTCTCCCGTCTGTCCACACTGTGAGTCCTGCTGGTTCTCCCGTCTGTCCACACTGTGAGCCCTGCTGGTTCTCCCGTCTGTCCACACTGTGAGCCCTGCTGGTTCTCCCGTCTGTCCCGGCCTGAGAGTCCTGCTGGTTCTCCCGTCTGTCCACACTGTGAGCCCTGCTGGTTCTCCCGTCTGTCCACACTGTGAGTCCTGCTGGTTCTCCCGTCTGTCCACACTGTGAGCCCTGCTGGTTCTCCCGTCTGTCCACACTGTGAGTCCTGCTGGTTCTCCCGTCTGTCCACACTGTGAGTCCTGCTGGTTCTCCCGTCTGTCCACACTGTGAGCCCTGCTGGTTCTCCCGTCTGTCCACACTGTGAGCCCTGCTGGTTCTCCCGTCTGTCCACACTGTGAGTCCTGCTGGTTCTCCCGTCTGTCCACACTGTGAGCCCTGCTGGTTCTCCCGTCTGTCCATACTGTGAGTCCTGTTGGTTCTCCCCGTCTGTCCACACTGTGAGCCCTGCTGGTTCTCCCGTCTGTCCACACTGTGAGCCCTGCTGGTTCTCCCGTCTGTCCACACTGTGAGCCCTGCTGGTTCTGTCATCATCTGGGCTTATGAGTCCTGCCTGATTCTACTCTGTCTGTCCTGTTCCTGATTCCCTTTCCTGCCTGGGGCTCCCCTGTATCTTGCGCTGTTTCCCACCATCTACTCTTGATTGGGCACCTTTTGGGTGGGTGGAAGTAAAAGAGTTGGGTTAGATTAGCCTTAGATGAACTAATGTCTCTGGCACATTCCCTTTTTTAAAATTTTCTGCTTTTTGGGTCACACCCGACAATGCTCAGGGGTTACTCCTGGCTCTGCACTCAGGAATTACTCCTGGCGGTGCTTGGGGGACCATATGGGATGCCAGGGATCGAACCCAGGCCGTCATGAGCCTGCTGCGTGCAAGGCAAACGCCCTACCCTCTGGGCTATCGCTCCGCCGCCCTGGCACGTTCCCTTTGTTCGCAGAGTGTGAACATGACCCGAGAACAGAAGGGATCACAAGCAGACCCCCTGGGGGCACCCAGTCTTCCTGGCCCTGGGAATGTGGGCGCTGTGCCAAGGACAGAGAACTGGAGTAAGAAGAGGTGTGTACGTGGCAGTGTGGGGGGCTAGTAATCACACAACACTCCTATGCTGCTCCTCGGTTGCCCGCTGCCACCAGGCTCATGCTTTTCTGGTCACCTGTTTTGAGCGGAGATTTTGAGGTTGCTTGTCTATCCTTGGCGCATGGACATTGTGTGATGATTTGGACATGAGGCATAATTCTAGAGCTAGCTTTTCTTTGAATGCCAATACTCAGTTTTTATATATGCATTAAGTACAATTACATGAGCTCAGTGAAATGAAGTGGAAAAACATGGCTGTGCTCCTGTTTTTTTTTTTATTCTCCTTGTGTATAGTTTTATTTTTTTTTGTGTATAGTTTTAATTTTTCCTTTTTTTTCCTTTATATTGCATTTTGATTTTGGCAGCATATTTTTATTTCCAGCGGTACATTTTTTTTTCTTGACACATTTTTTTTCACCATAGCAGACTAATTTCTTAAAAAACGTTCGGCTTTTGAGTCACACCCAGCGGGGCTTAGGGCTTACTTCTGGCTCAGCTCCCTCCTGGTCATTCCTGGTCTGGGGGAGACCTATGGGGTCTCCGTGATCAAAGCAGGGGCAGGGCAGTGCCGTCCTGCTGTCCCGTCTCGCCTGCCCCCACTAGCTGGTGGGGTTGGATGACTCCGGTCATTCTGGCATGTCTTCAGAAATATCTTCAGTTAAGTTTCTTTCCTTTTTTTTTTTGGTCACACCCGGCAATGCTCAGGGGTTACTCCTGGCTCTGCGCTCAGGAATCACTCCTGGCGGTGCTCGGGGACCATCTGGGATGCCGGGCCGGCTGCGTGCAAGGCAAACGCCCTACCCGCTGGGCTATCGCTCCGCCCCCAGTGAAGTTTCTTTCAGCTCCTGAGTGATCTTTTGTTACTTAAGTTATTCGGTTACTTGGGTGGCCCCTGGGCAGCGAGTCAGTGGACTGGCTCTGCCGTCTGTGTCTGTTGCCTCTGAGGCTCCGACCCTCCTTTGCTGTCCGATGAGTGTGGTTTTGCTGTGCGGGCACTGTGAGGCAGTGCTCAGGGCTCTCTCCTGGCGGTGGCCCAGGGGATCGCTTGCACTGTGCGGCAGTGCTCAGGGCTCACTCCTGGCGGTGTTCCAGGGGATCGCTTGCACTGTGCGGCAGTGCTCAGGGCTCACTCCTGGCGGTGTTCCAGGGGATCGCTTGCACTGTGCGGCAGTGCTCAGGGCTCTCTCCTGGCGGTGTTCCAGGGGATCACTTGCAGTTGCAGGGACTGCGTCAGGGCAGGCCCCAGGCCGTGGTTTGGGGTCCTCCCTGCTTCCTGTGGCTGTACCAGCTACTTGGTCCCCTGGGTACTATTTATCCATTGTTTGTTTCCACAGACTGTCTGGGCACTGAGTCCTTCTGCCTGGTGTATCATCCTTCTCTCGACTTGTTCTTTTTTCTCTCTAGGTGATTAGGGATTTATACCGTCTTTAACTTTACTCTGATTGCTCTGTGGGGTGTGTGGAAAGGAAAACAAAAGCATGGGTCAGTCCACTTGTGTTTTTGTTTGTTTAATGCTGGTTATGTTCATTTGAGATGCAGAGCAGTTAATCTTTCCCTTTTAAAAGAAGAAAGCCGGTTTTTGACTCAGTGATGCTCAGGAGTTACTCCTGGTTCTGCACTCAGGAATTACTCCTGGCAGTGCTTGAGGGACCATATGCCCACCCGCTGTGCTATCACTGCAGCCCCAAAACCAGTTTTCTTAATAAGTAAATCAACAAATTATTTGCTTAAGGGCACTGGAAATTTCATTAAAAGTGTTTGTACTTCTGCCCCCTTTTTTTAGTGAACGGATTGAGAGCACTACTGGGATTTCTTCATATACTTCTTACCAGCAGATGTTTGTTACTTCAGATGGAATCAAGTTTATGTGCATTAAAACAAAACAAAACAAAAATCAGTATTTCCTGGGCCAACGCACCACTGGTTGGAACTCATCCACCCCCCCAAATCTGTATTATTCAAACATCTTTAGATGTTTCACTCATTGGCATTCATGTACACTTAGGTTAGACTAAGACTCGGCCTTCTCTTCCCGAGGGACCTAACACACAGACTGCCGTAAAGTTGGGGAAACTGAGGGCAGCACCACATTCTTGCATTGCACTAGACCAGAATCCTGTGTGTGTCTACGGACTCATCTCTGCACTCCGAGGCAGGGTAAGGCTCCCCTGGTTGGGCACAGAGACCTGACGGCTGAGGTCAGATGTCCCCCTGGTTGGGCACAGAGAAACTGGACCGCTGAGCTCAGATGTTTGTGTTTCCTTTGTTGTTGCAGTGCTGTAGTTTATGGACCATCCCTGCTATTCCCAGCAGTTCAGTCTATTCCCAGCTCTGCTTGGTACCGTCGGGGCTCTAGCAGGCAAAACCTGCACTGGGCCCCGAGAGCTATTTCCCCTGCCTTGTGATACCTTTTTACTCAGTGGTTTTCTCTCCTGCACCTCATTCCACGGCATCCCTCCATTGCGTTGAGTCTTTTCAAAGTCAACTTGGTTGTCCTGGACCGGCTTTTGGTCCTTTGTATTTCTGCATATATCTAGGTAATGTTCAGTTGAAGTGAGAGCCTACCTACTACTGAGAGTATCCCGCCCCGTGGCAGAGCCTGGCAAACTACCCGTGTCGTATTCGATATGCCAAAAACAATAACAATAATAGACCTCATTCCCTTGACCTGAATGAAATGGTTTGAGGTTCTTCTTGTTCCCGAGCGAGCAGATGCCCTTGGGCTACATTAGCACGTGACAGGGAAGAATGGAGACATTACTGGTGCCCACTCGAGATGATGAACAACGGGAAGACAAGTGATGCAAGTGAATGTTCAGTTATATCGGCTTAATTACTCCATAAGTGCACTTGGCAGAAAAAGTTTGGATGTGCTTGTGGCGAGCACAGCTAAGCATTGCCATGATCCACTCAGAGTGCACAGGGAGGGCTTTGGGGCTGGTGTGTGTGTTCGCTTCCATAGCTGGAGGCATTGGCTGGGTAGAGTTGGGTTAAGAACTTTGGTTATAACAGCCTGACTGACACAGACTGAATTTCCACTGTCAGAGAGGAAGTTGCAGGTCTTTTCTGAGAGAGAACCCAGTTTTTATGGCCTTTTACGGCTTAAAAATTAGTTTTTGTTTGATTTTGGTCTACACCTGGCAGTGCTCAGGGACTACTTCTGGTTCTGTGCCCAGGAATAACTCCTGGTGGTGCTTGGGGGGATATGGGGGTGGCAGGGATTGGGCCGGGCGGAAGGCAAGCACTCGACCCGCTGTGCTATCTCTCTGGTTCCTTCATAGCTTTTAAAGGCCCTTTCTGGGGGCCATGTCAGAGCTTCCCTAGTGTCTGCTCTCATTAACCCTGTCCAGACGTGACTCCTAAGGACAGACGCGGAGTTACAGGCTAGAAGCTGCCGGGCCGAGCAGCTTAGCTCCCCAGGCTGATTTCATGGGGCTGCCAGCTGGACCGGCCTTTCTCATGCTCCCAGAGACACTTTCCTTTTCAAATGTGTCTCTGAGGAGAAGTGAAAGTTAATTAGAGATAATGTATAGCCTGAATTGTCTGGAGATGAGTCTTCTCTGGGGGCCCATCTCTTTGGAAGAATCTAGATGCAGGTCTTGGGCGAGGGTAAAGGGCAGCACTGTCAGCACGGCTGTAGATGTGGCTGTGCTGGGTGTCGTTTGTCCTGCGCTGCTGCTGTGCACATCTGCCCTCTGGTCACACTCAGGATGCCTGTGGGACTTGGCACGGGGCCCTGGCGCACCTGTGTCCCTTTTGGTGGCATTGAGTGCTCTGGCAGTGGTCGACCAGGAGGGTGCACGCAGGTGTCCAGAGATAGAATGAAGGTTGGTAAGAACCAGCCTCTCTGGTTTCATAGAGGGAAGGGCAGACGGGCAGGCCACCCGGAACAGTGAGACGTCCGGGCTGAGGGTTGCAGAGAGAACGTCCGTGACAGTGGTCTGAAAGATGAGGCTCCATGTAGCGTGTCCTCATGCTCCCCTGAGTTGTTTTTTGATTCTGGGCACTGGGGCTAGGGGGACCTTGAGTCTAGGGTTTGCATTTAACGCAAAGCACACCAAGGTGTCCTTGACTTCTCCCATGTGGGCAGCCGCAGTATCCGGGCTCCTCTCTGCCCCTCAGTGGGTGTAACTGGACAGTGTGCCATGTCCTTTCAGTTTACACCGCGAGCTGCCAAATGGTCCTCCTGCTGCTTCTTTGTCTATTTCTAGCCGGGTCTCCTGGGTTACAGAGTAAAGTGTGTGCCCTGTGCTTGGGCGTTCCACACTGCTGCCTGGTAAGTGTTGCAGAGTGGAAGGTGAGGCTTCTAACGGCTGGACTTTGAAGCACCCTAACCCCACATGGGAGCTGGGAAACTCGGTGATAAAGAGAAATTCCTGCCTGGGAGCTTCCCAAAGTCTGTGTTTATAGAAAGCCTGATTCCGGTCGTGGGGTGTGAGCACAGTGTGGCTAGCACCGATATAAACCTTGGTTCTGGCCATGGGGATGTGAGCAAGGCCCGGCTAGCCCCAACTCTAATGTGGTGTGAGCACGGACTGCCTAGCCCCACTGTAAGTCTTGGTTCTGGCCATGAGGTTTGAGCAAGGCCTGGCTAGCCCCAACGCCAAGCTGGGCTTTCTGCCGGCAGTCTTGGTGATCGCTGACATCTGTCGAGAAAAAGCAGCAACTTCCCTTGGGTGATGCAATTATTCATAATTAAAATGACAAGACCGATCAAAGGGTGAATGGTGCCCATGTGAGGCTGTAGCTCCATCTGTGTTTATGTGAGGGATCCTGCCCAGAACACTTCCCACGTGCCACCAGCTCAGTGGAAGAGACCCAAAGGTGGGGGATGTTGGAGGTGTTCCAGAAGAAAGGGGGTAGAGTGGGGAGAAGCCAATGAAGCTGAATAAATAATGTAAACTTACTGATTTAGAGTATTTATGGAGAGCATGGAATTCCTCTGCAGTTCTCCTTTGTTTAGCCAACACCAGTTGTTGACTTGGAACTTGGCCCGTTCCTTGAGCTGAGAACCCAGCCGTGATATTTCCATGGCAGGACTTCCTAGTCAGACTGTCACAACAGGGGATTTGTCCAGGGCAGAAAGAGGAACCCAGCTCCATCACTGGCTGGCAGTGTAGGGTCACTCTCTCTATATTGGGAAAACAGATCCCAGCTCTTCTAGTACAGAAAAGGAAAAGTTGGGATCCACCTTCTTAGGAAAAATATAACATGTCACATGCTGTTAAAATTAAGGGTGGATCTAAAATCTCTCCAAAACAGGGACATACGCATCGCTCTGATTATGCCCAGCAGGTGCACTCTTCCGATCTGCAGACTGATATTTTTTATTCACTCAACAACCTCCTACTGGGCGTGTAGAAAGGGTGTGTTTTGCGTAATCAGGAAGAGCAATAGCGCAGCAGACAGTGGTTTAGTTAAAGATGCTCAATGATGTTCGTCTTAGCTGTTGTGTGTGTGGTCAGAGCCCAGTTGGCACTAAGGAAAGAGAGAGAGAGAGGGCAGGGGGGCTGTCCAGGACAGACCAGTCACGTATTTTCTCAACTCTGGGGGTGCTGGTGGGCAGTAACCCTGCGGACCAAGTGAAATAATCAGTTTGTTTTCTTTTAAACAGCCTAAGTCCAGATGTTTATGCTTCTAGTGGTGGGGAGGAGTTTCTTGAAGAGGACTTGGTTTGAGTCCTAGAACAATTCTGCTTTATTGTTGGCCTTAACTGTTCTTCGCAGTGGCAGTATATGAACCTAGCTCATAGCATTCCCAGCAATGAAGGAGCATAACTCTGAGAGATTCCCGCTCCCGCTGTGGAGGTATATGCATGTTTTTTCCCCAGCATCTAGAAAAACAATATACACAGTTGCTTAAAAATCAGTCATCAGTTGCATATCTGTGTTTTAGGTTTAATGAACTAAAACAGTTCAGATGTGTTGAAATGTGTCTTTCTTCTTCCCCATCCCTCAGCATTTGGTTTCTGTTTTGCTTTTGGTTTGTCTGGGGCCATAACTGGTCATGCTCAAGACTTCTCCTGGCTCTGTGCACAGGGACCAGAACTGGGGCTCACCACAAGCAAGATGAGCGCCGTAACCATTGTACTATCTCTTCGGCCCAGCATGTTGTTGTTTTTGAAATACAACATAAAATAGTACTTTTTTAAAATATAAAATATGGTTCACTCCTGGTGATGTTGGCTTCGTGCTGCAGTGTGATGCAGTGTTGCTCAGACCGGGATCCTCAGACAGTACCAGGGTTATACTTGGGGATGGACTGGGGCCATCTGTACTGGGAAATCAAACCAGGTCCTCATGCATAGCACCTATAAGCTCTCTCCTATGGCCCCAAATCCCTTTTCACCCCACATTCCTTTTGACATCACAGGTATGGCTAGAGCAATGTAACCACCCCAAGAACGAAGATGCCTGGCAAATCCAACACCATGCTGACTTCTTTGTTACTTCCTTGATCTCTGGAAGCCTTGGTGACCACTGCTGTGTTCTATGTCTTTTATTTTGTCTTTTCAGGCACGTACCAACACAGAGCCGCTGGTAGTCAATCTCCTGTTCATTGCTGAGTAATAATAATAATAAATAGTTTAGCGTATTCTTGGCCATACACCTATGCAAGCACATCTGGGTAATTTCTACTATTTGAAAATTATAAATAAAGTGACTTTAATTTTTGTGTAGACATTTTTTGTGAGAGCACAAGTTTTTGTTTCTCGTGGGAAATAACCAGGAATGGGGTCGATGTGTCACGTGGATGCTCAGTTCCTCGAACAGACTGCAGTGACTGTTTCTCTGCAATCCAACTTCTCACTAACCATTTTCATATAAGTTTAGGACCATGCGGGATGCCGAGGATTGAACCTGATTTGATGGAATGCAAGGCAAGTGCATTACCCACTGTACTGTCATTCTGGCCCCCTCTCTTTCTGGTACCGGTCACCTCTAGATAAGGGCAGCTTGATTAGGATCCAGGTTAGGGACGTGGCTCATCCATTGCTTAAAAAACAAACCAAAAGCTGCCCATAAAGCCATTTCCCCCTCCTTATTTCACATTTGTTTTGTTACAAGTCTGCTGACAGTGAATTCTACTCATTTTCCTTCATTTGAAAATGTCTTCTTTCAGCTGAGCGTGTTTTAAATGGCTGGAATTGAATTCTATGTTGATTGAATTCTATGTTGATTGTTAGAATATCAATATCATATCACATAGAATTCTATGTTGTTTCTTTGAATGCTTTAAATATCTGTTCCATGTCATTTTGACCAGCATTATATTTTTAAATTAATATTTTATTATACCACCGTGAGATATACAATTACAACGTTGTTCATGTTTGGAGGTTTTGGTCATATAGTGTTCCAGCACCCGCCCTCCACCAGTGCCCATTTGCCACCACCGATGTCCCCCCATTCCCTCCCACCTCCCATAGCCTGCCTCCATGGCAGGTTCTTTATCTCTTTTCTCTCTCCCTTTCTCTCTCTTTTCCTTCTCTTACATATTGTGGGTTGCAACACATACACTTAGAGGCCATCATGTGCATTTTTTGCCTGTATTTAATGCTCAGTTCTAGGTTGGCATTAGCCCTTTCAACATTTATTCTCACATGATCCCTTCTCTGTCTTTCCTAACCTCTGACTCCCACACGTTTGTGGTAATTTCCACTTTTTTGACCAGCATTATTTGATTGACTGATTGGCTTTTTGGTCACACTCGGTGATGCTCAGGGGTTACTCCTTTTTCTGCACTCGGTGCTCAGGGGACCACATGGGACGGCAGGGATGGAACTTGTGTTGGCCATGTGGAAGGCAAGAACTCTACATGCTGTACTATCACTCCAGCCCCCTCCATTATTTGAAATAAGAAATTTGCAGCCATTAAACATTTTTCTCTATCTTTTATTTGATTGCTTATAAAGTTTTTCTTTATCTTTTCCTTTAGTTTTTGTGTTTTTCCCTAGTGCTAAGAACTTAGAGACTCACTCAGACCTATCATATAGCTGCTGATGTCTGTTCTATCAGATAGCCTGCTCTATCTGTTGAGCTGCCTTTCTCCTGCTCCTTTACTATGTTATTTATTTATTTATTTGTTTGGTTGGTTGTTTGTTTTTGGACCGCACCTGGCTATGTTCAGGGGTTACTCCTAGTCCTGCACTCAGGAATCTGTTCCTGGTGGGTTCTGGAGACCATATGGGATGCTGGGGATAAAACCTGGGTTGGTGCGTGCAGGGCAAGCACCTCACCTGTTGTGCTATCTCTCTGGCCCTATTTATTTATTTTTTAAACAAGTACTTAAACACTTGTTTAAAACCTTATTTAAATACTGGTTTACAAAGTTGTTCATAATATAGTTGTTTTGGGCATTCAGTGTTCCAACACCAATCCCACCACCAGAGTGACCTTCCCTCCACCAATGTCCCCAGTTTCCCCCCCACCCTTTAAGGCTTCCCCTTGGCAGGCACAATTTAATTTATTTTATATTGCTTGTTACTAAGTGGAACTATAAAATTGTTCAGTAAAGATAAAATTGTTACATCTCACAATGGTATTATTAGTCATCGAGGATTTCCTGAGCTCTTTGTTGCTTGCTGAGCCTTCTGTGGTGTTGTTTCCACTGAGCTGAGTGGGCTCCCCTGCTCCTTTGACGTCTCATTTGCTCCTGTGGGACTATGGGTACTGTGGCTTTGCAGGTGCTGTGTGGCTGCATATGTGGCTGCTCACCCTTGGAGCTCCAGGCTCCTGCAGCTGGGGCGATTCTTCCTGCCCCTCTCCAAGAGGCCCCACAGGTTCCAGCCCAAAACCTCCCTGGTGCACCCACCTGGGAGTTTCACTGGCTTGGCTTGGTATGTCTTGCGAGACTATTTGTGAAGCTGTGGAGCTATGGTGGCTGTGGGGTGTGGGTGTGAGGGCTCCTAGCCATACAGGGGAGGAGAGTGGAGGGAGGCTGCCGGCCCCCACTCTGAGGGCGCCCAGACTTTTCAGCCTACTTGTGGTGTACCTGAGGTTTCATTGGGGTGGTGTCTCTTCAGAGCTTTACTATGAAGCAGTGAAGCTGTGCTGTTTGTCTGGGACTGGATGTGGGCCTGAGTGCGGCTGCCGGGGCTTTGGTAAGGCAGAGACTCAGCCCACATCTCTCCTAAGGGTCTCCAGAGTCTTCAGCCTAAAGACCAGGATACCTGGGAGTTTAGCACCAAACTCGGCTTGGTGTTTTTTGTGTTTTTTTCTTTTCTTTTTGTGGGATACACCAGGCAATGCTCAGGGGTTACTCCTGGCTCTGCACTCAGAAATTACTCCTTATGGTGCTCGGGGGGACCATATGGGATCACTTGATCACTTGAATCCCGTTATTCATCAATTTGCTCGAGCGGGCGCCAGTAACATTTCCTTTGGACTCTATCACGTGCCAATGTAGCCCAATGGCATCTGGTTGATTCAGGAATATGAAGAGCCTCAAACCGTTCCTTCAGAGTCTTTACAAGGAAGTCTGACCATCTTGTAGGTGGGCGGCCACGTGATCTTTTGACATCCCGTGGGATCCAGTCGGTAACAGCTCTAGTCCAGCGGTTGTCTCCAAATCGCAATATGGGATGCCAGGGATTAAACCTGAGTCATCCCCATGCAAAGCCCACGCCCTCCCGATGTACTGTCACTCTGGCTCTCCGTGTCTTGGCATTTCTTCCAAGATCAGTCTTGAAGCTGTGAAGCAGAAGCTGTAGTATGTGAATTTTTAGTGTTTTAGTAAAAATTTATTTACATTTTTTGCTTTTCGGACCAAACCCTGGCGGTGCTCAGGGTTTATTCCTGGTTCTGCACTCAGACATCATTCCTGGCTAGTTCAGGGGACCATGTACATTGCCAGGGATCAAATACTGGCTAGCCTCGGGGCCAGAGCACTAGTCCAGTGGGTAGGGTGTTTGCCTTGCGTGGCCAACCCGGTTTGATCCCGGCATCCCATATGGTCCCCTGAGCACTGCCAGGAGTAATTCCTGAGCGAAGAGCCAAAAGTCGCTGGGTCTGACCCAGAAAGAAAAAACAAACAAACAAAAAACAAACACTGGCTAGCCTGCGTAAAGTAAGTGTCCTACCTCTGTACTATCTCTCCAGGCCCCAGTTTTTAGTAACTTAATCAGTTTGTGGTTGGATGTAGATTTCTTTTGAGTTTTTTTTTTTTTTAAGAATCCACTGAGTTTATTTTGGGCATTGATACATATATTTACCATACATTGGAAAATTTTAGTCAATATTTACCACTTTAAAACATCTGAGACAGGGGCAGGAGCACAGCGGGTAGGGCGTTTGCCTTGCATGCGGCCGACCGGGTTCGATCCCTGGGATCCCATATGGTCCCCCAGGCACCACCAGGGAGTAATTCCTGAGCAGAGAGCCAGGAGTAACCTCTGAGCATCGCCGGGTGTGACCCAAAAAGAAAAATAAATAGACATCTGAGACAGTTGCTGTATTCAACCATTTAATTTTGTCTCTTGAATCTACATTTTAAAACATTTTTAAAATTTTCAGAAAGTTTCATTGACACCCATTAATCTCTGTAGCAACATCAGTTCCATCCACAGAGATCTTTTTCCTACATTTATCATGGATTTTTATGATAAAGATTTGTTTTTTTCCTTTTGAAAGTATTTAGTTTCTTGACTGAAACAGTTCATTTTCTATTTGTTCCCAAATTTGGAGCTTTTTTATTTAGTCCTTGTGTTAAAGAGCTTGTCAGCCAATTCCACCAAACTCTACTTCTTCCTTTTCCTATGTGCCCATTGGTGTAGCTTTTCCTACAGTCTTTGCACGTTGAGTAAGTTCAGATTGTGTCATTGAGACGCAGAAATGCTTGCCTTTGGCTGTGAGAGGTTCCGTGTCACTAACTCAGGGGCAGGGGAGTGATGTGTGGAAGGCCGTTGGTTTCTTTGACTCTGGCTGCATTCTCAGGAGCCTCCCGTGTTGGTGGACGCCGGCAGGCGTGATGGAGGAGCCTGTGCTTCTGTGTTGGGTCTTTCCCACATATACACGCGCTCTCGGTGAGGTTTGATTTGTTCCGTTTCAGTCTGTGTAGGGTTACACTTACACATGCTCAGCTTGGGGCGGTCTCATGAATTTGTAAACAGCTTTTTCACCTCTCTGAATTTCTTCCTGCTCTTGCTCTGCCCTTTGTAATTCTGGATCCCTGGTGACCCCAGTTTGAATCTTCTAGCACAAATTCTTGGGCTCCATTTTCTCCTTTTCTGTGTCTCTGCTGCTTGCCTCTGTCAGAGACCAATACTGGGCATTTGGAGGTCACCAGGGAGAAAAGGTGGTTGCCCACCTCTGGGAAGCCCAGCTGCCCAGTGCCAAGTGTAGCTTCCTCTCTCAGACACCTGTTGCCACATCCACAAGTCTTTCTCACATGAGAGTGAAGGGTGGGGAGGAAGGTCAGACAGAAACAGTGGGATTCTCTGTCCTGTGCTGCTCCTGAGCACTGCTTTTACCTCTCTATGTTCAGAGGCCAGATCTCCCGATTCTCCTGTGATGATTCACTAGTGACTTTGGATTCAGTTCTGATGGGCTGTGGAATCGTCCTGACTTCTGCTAAGTGGGGCAGAAGTCCAAGCGCACACGCTCTGCCTCACATAGTCCCCTGCTGCACTGATCAGCTGTGGTATTTTCCCTTCTTTTCTTTCTTTCCTTAATTTTTTTTTAAAGTATTCAAGAATACGGAGCCAGGGCCGGAGCAGTAGCACAGCAGGGGGTGGCGTTGCCTTGCATGCAGCCGACTCGGTTCAATCCCTGGCATCCCATCTAGTCTCCCAAGTACCACCAGGAGTAATATCAGAGTCCTGAGCCTGGAGTAACCCCCTGAGCACTGCCGGGTGCGATCCCAAACAAGAAACAAAGAATAAAGGGTCTAGGGCTGTGGCTCAGCAGCAGAGCTCGTGCCTTGCGTGGTCGAGCCCTGGGTTCTGTTGTCAACACAGCCGACAAAGGGAAAGAGACGAAGGTCGAGGCTCTCTTCTCCCCCTCCGCCCCTTCCTGTGCACGGCACCTGCAGTCACCAGCTGAGGTGGGCAGAACAGGAGGGCAAACGCCTGGCGTTTCCCTTTTCTTTTTATCTTTAAGCACGGTGCAGCCAGGCCCTCAGGCCGAGGCGATTTGCTCTCTCAGGTTGTTTAAATATCCCATCATTTTTTCCTCAAGTGAAAACACCAACATGCCATGTTTCATTTGGATTCATTCCTTCATCAGTCCTGTCCCATGGAACCTTCTAGATGATGGACCAGCTTCCTCTCTGCATATGGTAGCCATTAGCCTCCTGCAGCTATTAAGCACTTGGCTCGTATTGGGACTGATTGTGGGCTGGTTGTTCAATCTCCTTTAATTGAGCTAATTTCAGTTTCAGGAACACTGAATAGCTCCCAGCTCCCTCACTCGGCTGCGAGCTGGAGTTGGGGTCCGCTGGGGGAGAGAGAGCACCCCAGCTCTTCCCTTGCAGTTCACCGCGAGTATTTTCTCTGATTCCACTGTTGTAAAACAAGTCCTAGCTGGAGTGTTTGGATTGAGGTTATTCAGGAAGTGCTGTTTTTTCAGTATGTGCTGCTAATTTTGGATAGTCTCCATGTTGGCTGGTCCCCTTAAAGTGAGCTATTTTAAGGAAACATCTTCTGCAGTACATTGGGGGGTGGGCTGGCGCCCTATTCAGCATGCCGGCTACTCTCTGATCAAACTGTTGCCCTTGTTTTTGGGGGTGACCCTCTGCAGGCCGATCTGGCCCTGAAAGAAACCGACGTGTTTTTAGACCCTCTCTGCCTTTCCAAGGGAACACCCAAAGTAGGATTTATCCCACAATCTCATAATTGCGTGTTTACTCTGCACCTGAGTCTTGGACCCATATTTATTTATTTTTTAATTTTATTTTTTTATTGAATCATTGTGCAGTAGACCATTACAAAGCTGTTCATGATTGGTTTCAGTCCTACAGTGTTCCAACACCAACACCCATCCCTCCACCAGTGCACGCTTCCCAACACCAATGTCCCCAGTTTCCTTCCCTGCCCCAACCTGCCTCCATGAAGGCACTTTTCTTTTCTCTCTCTCTCTCTCTCTCTCTCTCTCTCTCTCTCTCTCTCTCTCTCTCTCCTTTTGCACATTGTGGTTTGCAGTACAGACACTGAAGGGTTATTATGTATATCCCTTTAACTACTTTCGATGCTCAGTTCTAGTCTAGTGTTACTATTTTCAACTATTACTATCAAAACCGGTTCCTTATCTGTCTTACCTACCCTCCACCCCACACAAACTTATGGTAGATTCTAACCCATGACAAATCCTTCTGGCAAGTTTTGCCTGACCTTGGATAGTAGTCTCATAATGTTTTCTTTTTTTTAATATCCCACAAATGAATGCAGCCATTCTATATTGTCCTCTTCCCTCTGATTAATTTCACTCAACACGATACTCTCCCTGTCCATCCATTTATAGGAAAATGTCATGACTTCGTTTTCCTGACAGCTGCGTAGTATTCCATTATATAGATATACCACAGTTTCTTTATCCAGTCTTCTGTTTTTGGGCACTCTGGTTGTTTCCAGATTCTGGCTATTATGAATAGTGCTGAGATGAATATAGAAGTGTAGATGGTGTTTCTGCTATGTGTTTTTCAGTCTCCAGGGTATATTACCAGGAGTGGTATTGCTGGGTCAAATGGGAGCTGAATTTCTAGTTTCTGAAGGGAAGCCCATATTGTTTTCAAAAAAGTGCTTGGCCCACCTCTTTTTTTTGCTTTTTGGGTCACACCCAGCAATGCTCAAGGGTTACTCCTGACTCTGCACTCAGGAATTGTTCCTGGCGGTGCTCAGGAGACCATATAGGATGCTGGGGATTCCTCTCCCCACTGTACAATGGTCAGGCCCTGGCTGGACCCATATTTTGAACTCTACTGTGCTTGGTCTAATTTTTTAAGACTGGTTATCTCTTTCTGGCTTAAAATAAGACTTTTCTCCTAATTTCTCTTGTTTACTTGGGGTACTTTTAACTGTGAAATATACCCCTACCCCACATTTTCTTGGTCAGTGCTTTGATACCCTAATTTCTAGAGAGGAGGAAAGTTAATGTGATTAAAGTCAGACTTTTTTCAGTTGAGTAACAAAAAGAAAAGAAAAACCAGTTTCACAGTGAGTCTTTGATACCTCTAGTCTCTAACCTAGGTAGGTTCCCGAGCCGAGGTGTTGCTGTCAGTCCTGGGGCACTGTGGCTGTGTGCCAGCCGCCGTGACATGGGCTGAGTCCCATGCAGGCAGACGGGTCCTTCTGGGCTCTTCCCTATTGCTGTCCTCTCCAAAGGTTGCTGCGAATCCTTTAAGCCTTTTACTGCCATATAGAATTGTTAGACTTGAAAACTACTGGAAAGTGTTGAAGCCTTGCTTTGGCTTTTTGGGATTTTGTGGAGCACAGACACAGATCAATGACGATGCTGATGGTGTTTGACAGAGCACAAAAACTCTAGCGAATAACAAGCTTGTGTTCATTGAATACATACCTTCTTCCCTCCTTCCCTCTCCTTCCCTCTCTCAGTCTCTGTCTGTCTGTCTCTGTCTGTCTGTCTCTCTCTCTCTCTCCCTCCCTCCCCCTTTTCTCCCTCTCTCTTCCCACACTCAGCAGCGCTGAGGCTTTCACCCATACTCAGGGAATGCTGCTGCAGTATTGGGGGATTGAAGTGGGGTCTGCCACTTGCAAGACAAATGACGGAACCTCTGTACTATCTCTTCAGCTGCTGCACTTCCCTTTCGTGGATTCTCCGTTAGAGAGTAGTAAAGCCCCTGTTCCTGGTCCACGCCGCTGCCCCCTCCGAGCTGACTGAAGGAGAGGTAGTGTCTGAAAACAATGCACAGAAGAGCACAGGGAGTCACCACAGTGTGATTTACCCGAGGACTTCCTGTGAGGAGTCACCGCAGTGTGATTTACTTACTTATCTGTGAGGAGTCACCCCTGTGTGTTTTACTTACTTATCTGTGAGGAGTCACCGCGGTGTGATTTACCCACTGACTCCCTGTGAGGAGTCACCGCGGTGTGATTTACCTGCCGACTTCCTGTGAGGAGTCACTGCGGTGTGATTTACCCGCTGACTCCCTGTGAGGAGTCACCGCGGTGTGATTTACTTACTTATCTGTGAGGAGTCACCATGGTGTGATTTACCCGCTGACTTCCTGTGAGGAGTCACCGAGGTGTGATTTACCCGCTGACTTCCTGTGAGGAGTCACCGAGGTGTGATTTACCCGCTGACTCCCTGTGAGGAGTTACCGAGGTGTGATTTACCCGCTGACTTCCTGTGAGGATTCACCACGGTGTGATTTACCCGCTGACTCCCTGTGAGGAGTCACCGGGTGTGATTTACCCGCTGACTCCCTGTGAGGAGTCACCGCGGTGTGATTTACCCGCTGACTCCCTGTGAGGAGTCACCGCGTGTGATTTACCTGCTGATTTCCTGTGAGGCGTCACCGAGGTGTGATTTACCCGCTGATTTCCTGTGAGGAGTCACTGAGGTGTGATTTACCCGCTGACTTCCTGTGAGGCGTCACTGAGGTGTGATTTACCCGCTGACTTCCTGTGAGGAGTCACCGTGGTGTGATTTACCCGCTGACTCCCTGTGAGGAGTCACCGCGGTGTGATTTACCCCGCTGACTCCCTGTGAGGAGTCACCGCTGGTGATTTACCCGCTGACTCCCCTGTGAGGAGTCACCGCGGTGTGATTTACCCGCTGACTCCCTGTGAGGAGTTACCGGGGTGTGATTTACCTGCTGATTTCCTGTGAGGAGTCACCGCGGTGTGATTTACCCGCTGACTTCCTATGAGGAGTCACCACGGTGTGATTTACCCGCTGACTCCCTGTGAGGAGTCACCATGGTGTGATTTACTTACTTATCTGTGAATCCTTGAGTTGTTGCCTAAACCCCGCCTCCTCCTGCCTCCATCGTGACTGGGGATGCCTCCTGCGGCCCTGGGGAGCAGTAGCGTTGTGGGGGCTCTTTGTGGAGAGAGAGGTGAGTGAGGGGCTCTCTGAGTGGGACCCAGTGCCCTGCGGGCTCCTGATCCGTGCGCTCTGCTGGTGCGGCTGTTGCCGTTCCTCTAGAACCATGACACGTCCAGGTCATAATTATGGTTGTCCTCCGGGCCTGGGGCTGTCTGCTCTGCGGGCTGTGCCCCCCGTGGCCTTGCTGCTCTGATGTCCATTGCCGTGTCAGGACAGTGTCCAGAGCTGGTGCTCGTGGCCTGCGCTGGGAATCAGCTTCTTCCTCGGGAGGAACCAAGCCCTGTCCTGGCCCAGCCCCGCTGGGATACGGCAAACCTGGGAGTCCCTTTCCCTCGTGCAGCACTGTTAAGGCGAAAGTGGATTTTCCTGTGCTGGTGAATTCTTGAGAATTTGTATGAAAGATTTGCATGCAAAACTCGGAAGATAGATAGTTTATCATACAGATGATTCCAGGCTCCTCCCCAAATGTCTAGGCCTCTCTGTTATCCGTAAACAAATTCCTGGTGCTGTTCCCTGCATTGTCGGTCCAGTGTACGACTTCCCTGTCCAAGCAGCTCTTTCTGTCCTGAGTACGCTCCTCCCAGTCTCCGGCCACAACCTGCATGTGGCCAAGGTGCCTGGGCCTCTGTGTCCTGTCTGTTGCCTGACCTCTCCCTGGGCCTCCGAGCCCTGCCCGTAACCTGGGCCTCTGAGCCCAATCTGTCCTGCCCTTGCCTGGCCTTACATGGCCTACCTGTACTGGGCCCTGTACCTGGGCATGCCTCCCTACCTCCTAGTCGGGAGGGAGGGAGGGAGGGAGGGAGGGAGGGAGAGAGAGAGAGAGAGAGAGAGAGAGAGAGAGAGAGAGAGAGAGAGAGAGAGAGAGAGAGCCAGCCTGGGGGTGCCTTTTTATTGCTGTCCCCCCCACCCCCCGTGTCCTGTTCTACATTCTGATTGGCTACCTATTCCATGGGTGTGATTGGCTACTCTCCTGGTGCTCTCCGTCTTAGCTCCTGCTGTATCAACACCTTCCAGAACTCTTAGGGATCTGTTGGGATTCTGCGGAGCACTGTGGGCTGAGGAGGGATGCGGGCGACACTTCCCCAGGTGCCCTGGGTGTCCAGGAGACTCCTGGTGGACACTGAGTTGTATTTCCTTGCTTTTCTGTCCCAGCTAAGATATAACTCAAGCGTGACCCCGTCCCCAATGAATGCGCTAGTTCGCCATTCAGAGTGCAGCAGTCAGTAACTTGTTGCGTTGCACAGCATTGTGCGACTATCTCCACAGTCAGCTTTATTGTTTTGGAGCCACACACAGTAATCTTGGCTCAGGGTTCACTGCTGGCAGGCTCAGGGAACCCTTTTGGAGTGCCAGGGATCGAGCCCAGGTCGACGGCATGCAAAGCGAGCATCTTGTCGCTACACTATCGCTAAGGCCCTTTTACTGGATTTTTAATTATTTTTTTCTAGCAGGGCCCATGCTCGGATGTGTGGAGCTGGGAATGGAGCCCAGGACCTCACATGCTGCAGCATCCCCGTCAGTTCCAGAACATTTTCCTTTAAGTCACCCTCACCCGTACTCCCACTCTCACCCCGCACTGCGTCTCCCCACAGCTGTCCGGCTGCCCACATAGTCTCATCTGCTGCCTTCTGGGTTTTGTTCTGGGCACATGTGGCGCCCGTATGGGCTGGGCCTTGGTAACTGGCGTTTTGCTCCTGTGTCTGAAGGTGTTTACCGATCAGCACTGCTTCCCCATGTGACCAGGAGACACTTTATTCGTTATCTGTGTCTTAGGCTGTTTCTGCCTTTCATTATATGCCGTTCCCAGATGGCTTTCTGAGTGGATGAGTTTTCGTTTCCCTTGGACACAAACCTGGGAAGAGAATTGCTGAGTCAAATGTGGTTCTGGGCCCCTTAGGGGGAGCTTCCAGGCTGGTCTCTGCAGCTTTTTCTTGGTGTCATTTACGCCTTAGAACTACAGGAGCCTTGTGACCTTGGGCTGGTTCTAGTGTCCGCTGTGTGAGCCTCAGGGGTCAGAGGGTCATCGTCAAGATCTGTGAGTTGCTGTGTGTCTTGCTGGGTCTGCCTGACCTGGGCGTACTGAGAAGCCACCAAACGCGCTTGTGTTTTCATTATTACTAGTGCTGTGAGCAGAGGGTTACGTGCGGTCATACAGTCACTTACCCTGGTTGCATGGTAAGTATTTTCTAAGCACCGCTCGGGTCATGGTACGGCGATCCATCTCCCAGGGCATAAGCCGCCCCATTGTGGCACCCATTGCCAGTGAGGTGCTTTTGATGCTGGTCGGTGAGCCTGTCTGAATGCTCCCTTGTTACCCAGAGTCCACAGTGACATCAGAGCACATCCGGGGTTTGGAACAAAAGTAGGGTGACACCTCTGCATCCTGTGAGCGTCAACCCTAAATAGCTTCCCAGCCCAGCAGGATCCTCCCTGCTCCTGCCGTCCCCCTGCACACCACCCCCACTGATTTTTCCCGCCATCTCTGTATTTGGCCCTTCTCCAGTTTCCATACTGCTGTGGGCGTCTTGGCAGATTTGTCTTCCTTCGCTTAGGAATTTGCTCTGGAGATTCTTCTGCTCATTTTCTCATGAGCTCATTTATCTTCAGTGCTGAGTAATATTCTGTTGTCGCTGATCTCTTTTGTTGCACCAGCACTGCCTCTGCACGCAGTACTGCAGTGCTTCTGCTCCGTCACCCGAGGGACCGGCTTAAGCACATTGTACAGGAGCATCTTGATTCTGGGCACTGCATAGAGACAGGAGTAAGCCCTGCGTACTGCTGGGTATGGCTCCAAACCCAGAAAAGGAGAAAAAACCAACAACTCCCCTACCAGTAACAGATGGTCCGGCACACCCCAGAACATTGATTCTGTGAACTTGGGGTGGGGCTGGGGGTTAGCACCCCTCAGTGTGTTGGGACTGTGACAGCCAGACGTGTTGAGAGCTACAGCTCCTGTGCTGTGCACACGTGTGCATACATACACATGTGTGTACACATATGTGTGTGTACACAAGTCCTCTACTATGGACACGTGTGCATACAGGTCCTGTACTGTGCACATGTTTGCAACACACATATGGGCGTACATATATGTGTGCATACACAGCTGTCCTGTGCACACGTGTGCCTACATGCACGTGTACATACACAGATCCTGTACTGTGCACACGTGTGCCTACATGCACGTGTGCATACATATACATGTGCATACATAACATGAATGTGTAATGTGCACTCGTGTCTCATGATGTGTGCCCATGTCCATGCTGCACTCTCAGTGGCGTCTCTCCATAGTCGGGTGCTTCTTTGGAACAGTGTCCTCACTGTGGCATGGCCGCTGGAGGACGGGGCTGGTCAGCTTTGCTCCAAGGTGCTGCTGTCACGCAGATGGGGACACTGTCTGCCGCCCTCCCTCTGTCCCTCCGTCCCTCCTTCCTCCCTCCCTCCCCGTGCTCAGGGTTCATTCCTGGCTTTACCAGGGCTCAAACCCAAGGGGCAAGGCAGGCGCCTTCCCTGTTGTCCTGCGTCTGGGTCTCTGGGTCTCGCCTTGTTTCTTCCTGCTGTGTCAGACTGAGGGTCAAATGGACCTGCCTCCATTTGCATTTTCTGGGCCCAGTGTCTGCACCCCCCCATTTCCTCCTGAATCCAGAGGGCTTGTGGGTGTAGCATCCACCATCTCCATGTTCACCCCTTTATTTTCTATTTTGTCATCTTCTTTTCTACAGGATTCATGCTTGATTAAGTTACTCCCTTTTATCATAATCAAAGAAAAATGTTCTGGGGAGCTCTCCCAGCTGCGCACAATGAGAACCAGATTGTCGGGCTGGCGGGGGTGGTCCCGCAGGCCTGGAGCAGCCGTGGGGAGGCCGCTGGCCTGGCCCTGTCCAGGATGGCAGGTAGGCACAAGGGTCTGACCATGGCAACTCAGCCCTTCTGGCTCCCTGGCCATGCATGGGCTGCACAGCTGACTGTGTGTGAGCTGGTCATGGAAAGGACCCTGAGTGTGTGTGAGCTGGTCATGGAAGGAACCCTGACTGTGTGTGAGCTGGTCATGGAAGGGACCCTGACTGTGTGTGAGCTGGTCATGGAAGGGACCCTGACTGTGTGTGAGCTGGTCATGGAAGGGACCCTGACTGTGTGTGAGCTGGTCATGGAAGGGACCCTGACTGTGTGTGAGCTGGTCATGGAAGGGACCCTGACTGTGTGTGAGCTGGTCATGGAAGGGACCCTGACTGTTTGTGAGCTGGTTTGGTCGCCCCAGAGCCTCCCTGAGGCCAGACAGTGGGCAGGTCCTCCCGGCGTCTGAGCCGAGGGCTGGTGCTGGAGGCTGACCCGCTCGTTTTTGTGCTTTGCAGGGGCTGTTTCCCTGTGGGACTTTCAAACCACACTGGCGAGGGGTGGGGCGGCGCTGCTCTCAGCTCATGTTCACAGTTGCGCCGGCATTGCTCAGAGGACCCTGCCGTGCTGGGATGGAGCCAGTTTCTTCTGTGGCCAGAGCATGAATGTGAGCATGGACGTGAGGCCATCTGCCCTGCGGCCTGGGGCTTGTCACATAAGGAAGAGACAGGGTCGGTGGGCCAAGAGCTAGCAGACGTGAGTGTTGCAGGGAATCAGGGTCCCAGCCCATTTGGGGTCTGTGTCACGCACCCTGTGCACAGGGACCCCACATGTCCCTCCCCACCTGTGCCTGGAACCACCAGCCATCCCCTGGTGGGAGAGTCAGACGGTCACTCCTGGGGAGCTGAGACTCCTTCACTGCTGTCCAGTCATTCCAGACCACCCACCCCGGCACAGTCTCAGGGCCCCAGCCCATCTGGCTTCTGCCGAGGTTTCCGGGAGCCCTTAGCAGCCCATGGCAATGAGGCTGATGTTGTGGCTGACAATTTCAGGGGCCCCTGCAGTACCCTCAGAGTATCCCCTAGTCTGTGGGCTGAAAGCTCTGCCAGGAGAGGGGAGCCCTTGTGTGGTGATGCCACTCAAGGTCCAGTTGCTTTTAAAGGAGACTTGGGCCAAGGGCCAGAGAGACAGCACAGCGTGTGGGTGCTGGCCTCGCATGCAAGTACCGGATTTGGCCCCTGGCACCCGTAAGGTGCCCTGAGCTCGCCAGGATCCCTGAGCTCAGAGCCGCAGCTCCATGTGGTGATCATTCCTCCTTCGAGAAAGCATTTTGGAAATCTCGGTTGCAAATATAACACATTTGCCTTTTCTTAAATATTTGATGCGTAAGTGACTAGTTTGTACTTGAAGCCTTTGTGCAAACTGAGCGCAGGGAATGTGCCTCTCAGCACGCCTTTCTGACCTTAGGTCCTAAGGGTCTGCACCAGGACAGGACTTGCTAGTCACGCGGCAGCGTGAGGGGCGGGAGAGAAAGTACAGCGCATGGGGCACTTGCCTTGTACGCAGCCAGCCTAAGTTCCGTCTCCAAACCCCCGTGAGCTCAGAACTCCCCTGAGCTCCCATGAGTGATCCCTGAATGCAGAGCCAGGAGGAAGGTCTGAGCACTAGGTGTGGCCAAAAATCAAAATAAAATAAACAAGCAAGCCATTTCCGTGGGAGGGACTGCAGAGATAACTGCCTTGTGTGCGGCTAACCTGAGTCAAGCCCCAGCATCACAAATGGTCCCCTTGAGCAGTTTCAGGTGCAACCCCAACCCACAAAGCAACTGTGACAAACAGACAAGCACAGTGGCTCTACAGAGCCAAATCACTGATGTCTTGCGGACCAGAGATCCTGTGCCCCGTAACATAACGACTTCCGTCTGGGTTTCTGTTCCTTTTCCTTATAGCTGTTGTTTTTGTTATGGGGCTACACCGGCGATTCTCAGGGGTTACTCCTGGCTCTCCACTCAGGGATCACTCCTGGTGGTGTTTGGGGAGCCATATGGGATGCTGGGGACAGAACTTGCCTTGCCGCACGCAAGGCAAACGCCCTCCCTGCCGCTCTATCCTATACTGCGTCTCCAGCGCCTCCTACAAGCTTCGGTATCAAACACAGACATGTCTCCTGGGTTCCGTGGCTCTCTGGAGTGGGGAACCTTTCATCGGAATCCTTGACGCTGGCGTGCGTGGGCTGTGGACCCGGTGCTAGGATTGGCCTCGAGGTAGGATCCTCCTGTGGTACTGACCCCTGTGCACCCTGCTCGTCACTCGATAGCGTGGGTGAAAGGTGAAGCAGTCGCAGGACGCCCTGAGCTGTTTCGGGACTGGGGAGGCCGTGTGAGTGGGATGTGGCCCAGACTTCACTGACGCTTCACCCTCTTCAGCACCCCGGTTGTACTGCCAGGCCACAGACACACCCAGCTGTCAGTGGTGCTCACAGAGCTGCCGCTGGCTCAGCTGGCCTCACCGATGCCCGCAGCAGCACCCTGACGGGCCACGTCCCGCCGTCCTGAGTGAGCAGCGGAGGTCCGTGGCTGTGGCTCTGTGGCAGTGTGGGAGGGCCAGCCACCTGCAGCACCACGCACACGGGGCGCAGGAGCAGAAGCAAGAGTCCCCCACTGTGGTGTGTGACAAATGCGTTTCAGGGAATGGCCTTCTCCACGCTGGCAGCCACTGCCTGCCTGGAGGCCCAAGCCTGAGTTGTCCTTTCCTCTCTCCTCGGCTGCCAGACCATGTGGCCTGTCCAGTGTCCCTGGGGCGCACTTCAGGGCTTCCTCCTCAGCCTAGTCGCCTCGTGGCTTGGGCTGGCTTTGTCCTGACACCTCTGGTGCCTGCCCAGGCCTGGGCAGCAGGACATAGCCTGAGCAATCACGGGACTGATGGTCAGATCAAACGATGGTGAACGGCCCCCAGTCTTATAGGTCAAGTCATATGTTGGTGGACTTGACCAACATAAGACCATTCAGGTCTTATGGTGCATTGGTGGCCCCCAGGTCCTTTTGTCAGCCAGTTACTCCTTTCCTCGAGGCTTCGTCCTTTCTTGTTCAACACCAGTTATTTGCTTTTGCTTTGTTTTTTGGGTCACACCCCGTAGTGCTCAGGGCTTGCACCTGACTCTGAACTTGGGACCGTTTGATGTATGAGGGATCAGACCCCGGTCCTTGTGTGTCTGCAGCTGTGCAGTGGGTGGGCAGGCGAGCGCCCTGCCTGCTGTAGCAGACTCCGGCTCCCACACTGTTTCCTTCCTTCGCTTAGCGGGAAGGGGCCAGGGACAGCGGGGCCTGCAGTACGCAGCCAGCCCACCTGTGTCAGCAACGCAGTCACTCCTCGGGCAGGGCGGGAGGCTGAGCTGCCTCAGGACTGTGCCTCCTGCCTCACAGAAGAAAGACGCTTCCAGAAAGGAAATCCCCGCAAACTCTTTGTCTGGGCCCCTTCCTGCACCCCGTTTTGTGCCTTTGACACCCATTGTGCTCAGGGGTTACTCCTGACTCTGCACTCAGCCACCACTCCTGGCAGTGCTCGGTGACCCTGTGGAGTGCTGGGATTCGAACTCGGGCGGGCGACATACGCATGCGGAGCCTTCCCGGCCGTCACTCTACCCCAGGCTCCCTTTCTCCGGGCTGGGAAGGATTTCTTGGCTTTATTTTGAAGGGCAGTTCTGGACTTCAGTTTTCATGCCTTATCTTTCGGAAGACTCGTCTGTCTGTCCGTCCACAGGAGGATCATTCTGCTGGTGCCCCAGGTGATAAACTTCTCCACGTTTCTGCTTACTCTGAAAGATTCCATGATATAAATAGCTTTTTTTTTTCGGTCGTAGGCTCATCTGTTTTCTATTTGGAGGCATTTTTTCGACACTGCTGTGTGTGTGTGTGTGTGTGTGTGTGTGTGTGTGGGTGGGGGTTGTGGGGGACCAGCCTGGGAATTTCTGGGAAGCCAGAGCTTTTGTCCAGCTGGGGAGCTGGGCCTGGGCCGGGCGCTCTCTGGAGATCAAAGACACGCTTCCATGCAGCCGAGCGGAACCTGAGCTCTGGGGTGCGTGGTGGGTGGTGTCAGGACGTGCGTGGTCGGGGTCTCTTCCTGCTCGGGCGCACACCCTGGTGGATGGGAAGAGCGGCGTGGGGGTGGGGAAGGAATCTGGAACACTGGTAGAGGGATCGGTGTGGAATTATTGTGCCAAAAAACACAACTATCAGCAAGTTTGCAAATAATGGCTCTTTTACAAAAATTAAAAATAAATACACTTTTTTTAAAAAAAAAAAAAAAAAGAAGGGAAGCTGCTCTGTGAGAGGTTCCCATGTGGCCACTGGCCTGTGTTCATTCCGGGTCATTGCTGAGGCTGGGGACGGGCTGTACCCCCGCCCCTCCCCAGATCCAAATGTGGACGCCTTGGTGAGCCCCTCTGCTGTATGCTGGGGATGGGTCTTCAGGAGGGAGTGACCAGCAGAGGTCATGAGGGAGGCACTGACCTGGTTCTCTCTCAGTTCAGGAGGCCAGCCCAGACTAGCGTGAGTGGGACGAGGTGAGGGGTCAGTCGTGGGAGCTGTTGGCTGTGGGCGAGGGGTTAGCCATGGGAGCTGTCATTCTGTGGGTGAGGGGTCAGACGTGGGAGCTTTCATTCTGTGGGTGGGGGTCATCGATGGGAGCTATTGGTCTGTGGGTGAGGGGTCAGCCATGGGAGCTGTTGGTGTGTGGCGGGGTCAACCGTGGGAGCTGTCAGTCTGCGGGAGAGGAAGGGGTCAGCGTGGTAGCTGTCGGTCGGTCTGTGGGGGGGTAGTGGTAGCTGAGCTGACCACGGCGCTAAGGTAGGTTTGGGGGGTCCTTGCTGCCGGCGTTGCAGCCTCTCGGAGGGCTCGGTGGGCAGATCTTCCATCTCTCCCTCCCTGGTGCTTGGGGTCTTCCCACAGCACTGGGGGCAGTGACTGACCTTAGTCCATGCTCCGGCCCTGAGGCATCTCAGTGGAAAGGGGCAGCTGAATGCTGAGCACTGGGCATTGGGCCGGAGCCTACAGGGACCCCTCAGAGACCCAGAGGCCACTGAGGGCCTGTGAGTGGGAAGGTGGTCTCTGTTGCGTCCTGCCCCCGCCCGACCTGCTTCCTGCTGTGGGGTGCTGCAGGCGGTGTCCAGGGCCCCATGCCAGCCTCCTCCTGTGGGTCACGCAGCCCAGCCCAGCCCATCCTGGCCTCAACCCTGGCCCAGTGCTCAGCTCTCAGGCCCTGTAGCCCCGTTTCTGAGAAGAGGTGCCTCCTACCTGTGCGGCTGAGGACTAAGGAGTGGGGAGAGAGATCCGGCCCGCCATCTCCCTGATGTTGTCGCCTGTTAATGCCCAGCAGGGTCCTGTGCCCGGCTGGCCTCGGCATCGGCATCATGCAGGCTGTGAAATGAGGCTGTTGAGCACACAGGTGGGAAGTGCGGATTTTCTCCCTGCCCCTTCTCGGTCCAGTCTGGGTCCCTGGGCAGCTGCTGAGTCAGAGAAAATCACGACAAAACGAAGCCATTCGTTGGGTTTGGGCCACACCAGCAGTGCTCAAGGCTGACTCCTGGGGATGCTCCAGGGACCATATGGGGTGCCCGGGATGGAGCTTAACCAGCCCTGTGGAAGGCCCCCGGCGCCCTCCAGCCTCAGCGGCCATTCTGGGTGCATCTATATACCCGTGTGGGTTCTCCATCTTTTCACTCTCTCCAGCTGGGCCTACTCTGGGGGCAACGCTGGAGATTCCTGCAGGCACAGAGGGGGCCTGTGGCTTGTGGCAGGCAGCAACTGCTGGCCAGTGAAACTGCGGTGTGTGACCGCGGGGAAGGGGCCACACAGTGGCCTGGGCTCTCGCCCGCGAGGAACAGAGCCGGTTTGTGAAGGAGCCTGAGCCCAGCCAACAGTGCGTCTTTGTGCCCCAGTTCGCAGGACAAACTGCCTCAAGTTGGTAGCTCACAGTCTAGCCACCAGGCAGCTGTTTCAATCAAAATCATCACTTTAAGGAACGTAAGGAGCTTCACAGGAGACCATTTCCTCCCCCTTCAACGACACAAACACCGTGATTTATGCTGCTGGCTCAGAGGAGTCTGCCCTGAGCCTCCTGAGCTCCGCCATGCCCGGCTCCCTTCTCCTGCCACCTCCTGGGATGAAACAGCATTTGGGAGGGAGCTGTCAGAAGGTTGTTAGTGCCTCGGAGTGGCTGTTGAAAGGACCATGGCCTGTGGACAAGTGGGAGAGGCCTGGACGGACAGCCAGGCCCTGGGGGCGGAAGGCGGGAGCCCCAACAGTCCCATTAGGCCTGAGTTGGGCGGCTGGACGCTGACTTCCCTCAGAGAAGCAAAGGCCGGCAGGAGCCCCCTGCTGCCCATGGTCTCAAGGCACTGGGATGGCCGCACCCCTGCTAGCTCCATCCAGGGTGTCAGCAGGATATTCTTTTCCTCCCTGTCTCCCAGACTGGGTGTGGACTGTGGTGAGAGCGAGTGTAGATCCCCAGGAATGGATGTCACTGGGAAAAGCTGCCCACTGCAGGCTCCCTGCTTCCCCAGGGAGGGTCCTTGCACTCTGGGCGCAGGCCAGCAGGTGGGGGTAGGAGGGGAGGGTCTTTCCAGCCATACGCTGCCACGATGGCCACATTCAGTTGCGAACCCCAGAATGGGTAGCTGGGCTTAGAAGCAGGGCTGGGCTCTTTCTGCTGAGGGCATTGGAGTTCTCACACTGTCGTTCATTCCCTGGCAGGATGGGGCAAGGGTCTGTCCCTCTTAGTGTCACCCGGCCGCAGGCTGGATGCCCCTACACGGGCCTGGGGCCTGCGGTGGGTGACCTGATGGGCGACATGGCCTGTTCTCGCTCTGGTCTTCCCTCTTGGACATGGGGAGAAGGTGAGAGAGCGTGGTGTCACGTGTCCTCGAGTGGGGCCCTGAAGGGACGGCCCAGCCTGGGGGGCTATGCTCTGTCCCACCCTCTGACTTTCACGCCCACTTCTGCGTGGATCTTGTTCTGACTCAGCCTCTCCCGGCCTGCCACTGTGTCCCCTGATGAAACTTCACTGTGCAGAGCTGAACCTGAGCCCTTGTGGGCTGCCCTGGGCTATCATGGATGCTGGTGTGGGAGTGTCCTAGAGAGGCGTTGGGGACCAGCTGCCACTGCCCAGGCCTCCCGTGGCGCCCTGGAGAGATTCACAGGGGAGGGGTGAAGCGGGCTCCCTCAGGGGCGTCCAGGCCACGAGGCATCAGCCAAGACAACCCCAGCGCTCTCCCTGCCCTTGTGCAGACACGCTGGGGGGTGCTGACACACATGTACAGGCCCACGGGCCGCAGGCTCAGCTGTGTGGTGGGAAGCCACCCACAGGGAAGAGCTTTGGTGAATGCGGTGAGCCCAGTCGCACTGCCACGGTCAGCCATGGAATATGTTCCTGACCCCTCACCCGCCACGCTGTGCTGTTGAGGTGCCCATGGCCTGGGCCTGTGACCATGTGTCCTGTGTGTGTCTGTGTGTCTGTGGCTTGTGTCTGTGTCTGTGTGTCTGTGGCCTGTTTGTGCTGTTCTCTGTCCACATGGCCTTTGACTCTGCTGAAGCTGCGGTCAGGTTTTACTTTCTGCCCAAGTGGCATAGATCTGCTTTTCCATCCGAATTCACAAAGAAACCTTCTCTCTAGATCCTGCCGTAGCCCGGGAAACATTTTTTCCTGTTCTTTGTGCTCTTTTACTTAAGGCAGGAGCAGCCTTTGGCTTTTATGAATGCTGTGTTTCATGGAAATTCATAACATCTGTCTCGGTGAATGGCGTGAATGCACAGTGCAAGCCTTGCTGGTCCCTGCGCAGAGAGCGTCCCTTTCCTGACCGCCCGGCGCTGCACAGGGCCGAGCTCTGCTGAGGGGTCTCCTGTGCCCGTTGTGTTCCAGGCCCTGGGTGGCACAGACGGCCCAAATATGCAGACTTGTTGTCTGCTTGTTTGTTTGGGGGCTGTACTCGCCACTGCTTGGGGCTGTTACTGGCTCTGTGCCTGGGGAACACAAACAGCTGGGGTGAATGGGGCCTCCTGCTTGGAGCCCTTTCACGCCAGAACGGAGACATTTGGTTATGAGACCTTAAATCAGAGTGAAATACCCAGGGTTTGCACTTGGTGTTTTGGAGTTTTGTTCGATTCTTAAAAAAATGGTGATTTTTGATGATAGCATTGAAAAGCCTTTGGAGCAATTGGACATAGTCGTGGTTTTGGAACGTTCCAGGTGGAAGATGGAGGGTGTGACTGGAGAAACACGGGCTGGGTGATGGCAGTTTGCCACAGCCCAGGACCAGGGGGAGTCGAGGTGCTTCTGCAGGTGGGCTGGGAGCAGAACCCCAGGATCTGTTGGGCCTCCGGAGCTAAACCTGTCCCCTCCACGGCTTCCTCAGTATAAGCCGTGCATCGGTATGTCCCCAGAGCCAGCTCCAAGTCCCTGAGGACAGCCAGGTACAGGTCTCAGAGCAGCACTAAGTCCTGAGTACAGTCACGTACAGCCCTTAGAGCCAGCACTAAGTCCTGAGGACAGCCAGGTACAGCCCTCAGAGCAGCACTAAGTCCTGAGGACAGCCAGGTACAGCCCTCACAGCAGCACTAAGTCCTGAGGACAGCCAGGTACAGCCCTCAGAGCTAGCACTAAGTCCTGAGTACAGCCAGGTACAGCCCTCACAGCAGCACTAAGTCCTGAGGACAGCCAGGTACAGCCCTCAGAGCAGCACTAAGTCCTGAGGACAGCCAGGTACAGCCCTCAGAGCCAGCACTAAGTCCTGAGGACAGCCAGGTACAGCCCTCAGAGCCAGCACTAAGTCCTGAGGACAGCCAGGTACAGCCCTCAGAGCCAGCACTAAGTCCTGAGGACAGCCAGGTACAGCCCTCAGAGGCCAGCACTAAGTCCTGAGGACAGCCAGGTACAGCCCTCAGAGCAGCACTAAGTCCTGAGGACAGCCAGGTACAGCCCTCAGAGCAGCACTAAGTCCTGAGAACAGCCAGGTACAGCCCTCAGAGCAGCACTAAGTCCTGAGTACAGCCAGGTACAGCCCTCAGAGCAGCACTAAGTCCTGAGTACAGCCAGGTACAGCCCTCAGAGCAGCACTAAGTCCTGAGGACAGCCAGGTACAGCCCTCAGAGCAGCACTAAGTCCTGAGTACAGCCAGGTACAGCCCTCAGAGCTAGCACTAAGTCCTGAGTACAGCCAGGTACAGCCCTCAGAGCAGCACTAAGTCCTGAGTACAGCCAGGTACAGCCCTCAGAGCAGCACTAAGTCCTGAGGACAGCCAGGTACAGCCCTCAGAGCAGCACTAAGTCCTGAGGACAGCCAGGTACAGCCCTCAGAGCAGCACTAAGTCCTGAGGACAGCCAGGTACAGCCCTCAGAGCAGCACTAAGTCCTGAGTACAGCCAGGTGCAGCCCTCAGAGCCAGCACTAAGTCCTGAGGACAGCCAGGTGCAGCCCTCAGAGCAGCACTAAGTCCTGATTACAGCCAGGTACAGCCCTCAGAGCAGCACTAAGTCCTGAGTACAGCCAGGTACAGCCCTCAGAGCAGCACTAAGTCCTGAGTACAGCCAGGTACAGCCCTCAGAGCCAGCACTAAGTCCTGAGGACAGCCAGGTACACCCTCAGAGCCAGCACTAAGTCCTGAGAACAGCCAGGTACAGCCCTCAGAGCAGCACTAAGTCCTGAGGACAGCCAGGTACAGCCCTCAGAGCAGCACTAAGTCCTGAGGACAGCCAGGTACAGCCCTCAGAGCAGCACTAAGTCCTGAGGACAGCCAGGTACAGCCCTCAGAGCCAACACTAAGTCCTGAGTACAGCCAGGTACAGCTCTCAGAGCCAGCACTAAGTCCTGAGGACAGCCAGGTACAGCCCTCAGAGCAGCACTAAGTCCTGAGGACAGCCAGGTACAGCCCTCAGAGCAGCACTAAGTCCTGAGGACAGCCAGGTACAGCCCTCAGAGCAGCACTAAGTCCTGAGGACAGCCAGGTACAGCCCTCAGAGCAGCACTAAGTCCTGAGTACAGCCAGGTGCAGCCCTCAGAGCCAGCACTAAGTCCTGAGGACAGCCAGGTGCAGCCCTCAGAGCAGCACTAAGTCCTGATTACAGCCAGGTACAGCCCTCAGAGCAGCACTAAGTCCTGAGTACAGCCAGGTACAGCCCTCAGAGCAGCACTAAGTCCTGAGTACAGCCAGGTACAGCCCTCAGAGCCAGCACTAAGTCCTGAGGACAGCCAGGTACACCCTCAGAGCCAGCACTAAGTCCTGAGAACAGCCAGGTACAGCCCTCAGAGCAGCACTAAGTCCTGAGGACAGCCAGGTACAGCCCTCAGAGCAGCACTAAGTCCTGAGGACAGCCAGGTACAGCCCTCAGAGCAGCACTAAGTCCTGAGGACAGCCAGGTACAGCCCTCAGAGCCAACACTAAGTCCTGAGTACAGCCAGGTACAGCTCTCAGAGCCAGCACTAAGTCCTGAGGACAGCCAGGTACAGCCCTCAGAGCAGCACTAAGTCCTGAGGACAGCCAGGTACAGCCCTCAGAGCAGCACTAAGTCCTGAGGACAGCCAGGTACAGCCCTCAGAGCAGCACTAAGTCCTGAGGACAGCCAGGTGCAGCCCTCAGAGCAGCACTAAGTCCTGATTACAGCCAGGTACAGCCCTCAGAGCAGCAGCCAGGTGTAGCCCTTTCTCGTGCTGAAGCTCTTTCCCTGCTATCTCACCACTGCTGAGAACTCCTGGTCTTTCAGGCTGGGTGGTCTCTCGGGGTGTCATTTGGCGCCTGCTGTGCCACACTTGTTCCATTTGCCATCACACACTGTTTGGTGGGACTGCATTTGGCAAAGGATGCTTCTTCATTTTCCCAGGGACGCATCTTTAGAGGCACAAAAATTAATTGTGAGGGCCGTGGGTGCTTGGGGGGAATTTGTTTCTCTTTGTGTGTGCACATATGTATGCGTTTGTGTGTGCATGTGTGTGTAAGGGTGTGTAGTTTGGGGCCACTCACAGTTGTGTGCTGAGCTCACCCTGGTGGTGTTCAGGGACCGGATGGTGGTGGGGAGCAAACCCAGGAAACTACACCATGCAGAGTGTACTCAGCCCTCAGGTGTGCTTGGCCCACATAGGAATTTTTTGTCCCCATGTGGAAGTGAAAACCCACTGGATGCTGTCCCTGGATGTGCTGCCATTAGAATATGTGAGCAGGTGGCACTTTACCTCTTTTGCTCTAACACATGCTGCGTAGTTTCCGCTCCATATGGGAGGGTGGCAGAGACGGCCCAGTGGGCTGCGTCAGCTCACATGCAGGAGGGCCAGACTCCCTGAGCACCACAGGGAGTGATCCCTGAGCACTGAGCTAGGTGCAGCTCCAAGCATGTCTAGGCTGGGCGGAGTGATAGCCCAGCGGTAGGGCATTTGCCTTGCACGGCCGGCCTGTGCCGGCCAGGGTTCGATCCCCGGCATCCCATATGGTCCCCCGAGCACCGCCAGGAGTGATTCCTGAGTGCAGAGCCAGGAGTAACCCCTGAGCATCGCGGGTGTGACCAAAAAAAAAAAAAAAAAAAAAAACCAAAAACCCAAGCGTGTCTAGGTAGGACCCCCAAAAACAAACCCAAAAAATTAAAAACAATAAAACCTGGACCTTGTGGCCTGTTCTGATAGCACTGGGCCTGTCCCGAAGCTAGGCAGAGCCTTCCTACAGGTGGGTTCCAGCAGTCTCCGCAGTGGACTTGCAGCAAAATAAGGGCCCACATCACAGCACCACTATTGCCGCCTTTCTGTGAGGATGGGTAGTGAAGTTAGAGCAGTGGCCAGCTTAACCCCTCGGTGTCTTCAGGGGGAGGCCTGGGGGTTAACTACCAGACTCATGCCCAGCACAAGAACACTAGGAAACCAATGAGGAACCGTGTAGAAGCCCACCAAGCTCAGTGAGTGAAGCATCATCACCAGAGACATAAACAAGAGCAGGAAATCCGTGGATAGTGTCTTGTGATGGGGATATCCAAGGAGTTCAAAGAAATGACCGCACAGGAGTCAGCAAAGCACGAGAAAGTGAGAGCCGAATGAAAAAAAACTGCCCCCGTCAGAAATGGAGAGCGTGGCAGGTGATACAAATAAGGACAATAGAAGCTCTGAGCATCAGAATAACAGAAGCTGAGTAAGATCGAGGAACTCCAAGATGAGGAGGAGGAAATCACTGGGAAACAGCAGAAGATGGAGAGCCGCCTAGAAAGAAATGAGGCCAACCAGAGAACCATGGGTAAGGTCAGAGGAACAGTATAAGAATCATCAGGGCCCCTGAAGCACAGGGAAGGCAAAAGTGATGAAGAAACGTAATCAAAGAAATTACTGACAAGAACTCCCCAGAGTTGAGGGTTTCAGGCTCCGAGATCCAAGAGGCCCAAGGCTCCCAGTGAGAATAGACCCAATTAGGAAAACTACAAGACATTATACTCAAAATGACAGAACCCAGAGATACAGACAGAATATTGAACGCATTAAGATCGGAAAGAACTTGCATGCAGAGGAAATCCTGTAAGATGCCCAGCAGGTCTATCAAATGAGGCTCGGTGAGCCAGAACACGGAAGAATGGAGCACGAAAATGGGCTAAATGAGGACTTCCCCAAGAGCACTCTGTCCACTCTGTCCAGGGTCGTCATTCAGATTTGAAGGAACGATGCAGAGCTCCATGGACAGGCAACAGCTTAGAGAATTCATAGCCTTGAGACCAGTTATGCAAGCAGTGTTCAAAGAGGAATTACTCCTGGCAGAGCTCGAGGGACCATATGGGACGCCGGGCATCAAACCCAGGTTGGCTATGAGTAAGGCAAATGCCCTACCCGCTGTGCTATGGCTCGGCCCCTGGCTTCTTAGGAGTGAATGTGATCCTGTTGGACCCTGATAAATACTCAGTCCTGCCTGTCCTGTGTGATGGTGTGTGCCATGGGAATAGCTTTTTGAAAAATGTTTTTCAAAGGACTCTAGAGAGAGTACAGTGGTTAAGGCACTTGCCCCGCCCAGCTGACCCCAGTTAGAATCCTGGTGCGGATAGGGTCTCCTAAGCCCTGCCAGGAGTGATCCCTGAGTGAAGGCAATGGCACAGGCAGATTTGAGTTGCCTGAGCACGGCCAGGTCTGGCCCCCCAAACCCAAACCAAACCAGAGTTCTTCAGCAGTTCCCAAGGATATGCAAGGTGCAAGCGTCCCATCATCCAGGAGACATGTTGCATTTCTGGACCTGCACACAGCAGAATCCGCCTCACTCCCCTGCACTGCATGGGGCCTCCTGAGGCCACCAGGAGCGATCCCACAGCACAGAGCCAGGAGTTAGCTCTGAGCACTGGCCTGTGTGGCCCCCAAACCAAAAGACATAAAAGAAACAAAACTAGAATTAATACAGTGCGCTGTTGTGGGACAGGGTGGTAGAAGAACTTAGAGACACAGAGGTGTTGTCGCCGTCACAGTGGCAGGAGGCTGACTTGGAGGCTTCTCTGGGGGCAGGAAAGAGGCCCAGACCCAAAGTCTTTGAAGCAGAGGTTTGGGGCTCTCTGGGCATCAGAGCTGTGTGCAGCATCTGCAGAACGCTTCCTTCTTGTACCCTTGCCCTCCCTCCTGCAGACCTGGCACGGCACAGGCCTAACCAGGAGATGCCCACCCCTGCTCCAGCTGTGGTCAGCTCTGCCCAGTGCTCCACTGTTGGAGGAAGGGAAGCGCTCACCTGGGGGCGCCCTTTGCCTTCCCTAGTCAGGAGTCCAGCTGGGGGACACCCTTTGCCTTCCCTAGTCACAGCCAGCCTGAACTCCCACTCCCTGTTCAGGAGCAGGTCCCTGGGAGCAGGATGGGCAGGGCAGTCGTCCTGGGGCCTTCAGGTCTCCCGGTATCTCATGTCCCTCCTGTGCTTCTCCTCTGGAGCTGGCCCCTGCCCCGCTGGGAAGGTGGAGGGTGGAACAAGTTTATTCCTGGGCTGGCCTGGAAAAGCTCGGGGTCTGGCCGCGAGCTGGAGCCAGCCATAAACGGTGTCCTGCGAGCAGGGCCTGGCACTGTGTGAGCCCCGAGTCCGGTGGGAGTGGGGCTGCGGCTCTAATGGAGCATTTCGATAAAGCCTCAGGCTGCTCTGCTGGGCCCCGGCCTTGTTTGTCAAAACGGCAAGAGCTTTAAAACTCGGCTCCACTTCGGGGGTTTCGCGGGTGGGGTGGGGTTCAGAGTTTCTGCCAGAAGTCTCCATTGCCCAGGGTCGTATTTATGTGTGGGCTGTAGCATAGCCTGGTGTTTCCTGACTGTGGCTATCCATGGGCAGCCTGGCCGAGCAACACGTGTTTGCTGCGACCCTCAGGGCCTGTGTCTCCAGTGATGGGTGACATGGAAAGCAGGTCTCCTGGTTCTGCTAAGCTGTCACAGACTTGCAGACGACCCTCACGCCTGGCCGGCATCTCTGGGCCGTTTGTTCCAGGTGGACCCGGGCAGGGGGTGGGGGCCTGCAGGTGATTTTCTCGATGCCCTGGAATGTTCCAGATTTAGCAGCTGCTCCAACCGTCCTCCTGCCAGGCCCGTACCTGCTCTCTGGGGAGCAGGATTGATCACCCTTGGCTCAGTTTGCAGCCAGAGAGTCTGCTTTTACCCAGCCTCCCTGGGCTCTGGCTTGAGGGGGCCAGGAACCACTGCCCCTACACCCGCTGACCCTCCCCAACTCAGCCAGGATCTTCCAAGACTTTTGTTTGTGTGTGTTTTGGTACAGACACACCCAGCGGTGCTCAGGGTTTACTTCTGGCTCTGGGTGAGGGTTCACCTCTGTCAGGGCTTGAGGCACCCTATTGGGTGTTGGGAATTGAACCTGTGTTGGCCAGGTGCCAGGCAGCTGCCCTGCCCACTGCACTATCTGGCTTACCTTGGAGCTTCTAAAGGCATTGATGGAGGGAAGGACCTGGGGGAGGGGCTGTATGGGAAGCATTGTATACCCACTACGGCTTAGGTGATGGTTAGTCTCCAAGAAGCAAGAGGGCCGGGATATCTGAGTAATGGGGAGGTGGGCCACATCGCCTCCCCTCTCCCGGGAGGGAATCAGTAATGCCCAGCAGAACCCAAGCCAAGTAGACTATTCATGGGAAGTCCGCTCAGGGCTGACTCTGTGCTGACTCCTGGTCTGTGCTCAGGCAATCACTCCCGCGATGCTCAGAGGACCCTACATGGTGTCAGGGATTGAACCTGAGTTGGCTACAGAAATGGAAATCCTCTCCCTATCGCTCTGGCGATAGTTTCTGTCCCACACAGATTCCAAGACCCATTTCTGACATACCCACATTTGTATTTGCATAAAAATCAGCATCTTTTATTTGTCAGCTGTTCTTATGGGGGTGGGGGTTTCCACACCTGGCTGTGCTCAGAACTTACACGGGCCCGATCTGTTCCCAGGAATCACTCCAGCAGGGCTCTGGGACTGCAGCCAGCTGGCTGCATACAAGGCCAACGTCCTCCTCACTGTTCTATCACTCCTGCCCCATGACCAGCGTCTAAGACCTTTAATAGGTTAGGCATCCAAAGCATAAATAAGTTGTATCATTATCCCAAATGTCTTTATCCCAACATACTATCATTTCCTTCAGTAAAACCTTCAGATTACTTCAATAGGGCCTCCTCATGTTTCAATGGTTTGTCTATATTTACTTTGTTCCCCCATATAGTTTCTGATCTATAGTATAAAGTTTTACTCAAACACTGGGTCCATGAAAATATTCTATTTACATAAGACCTTGAAACTCACAAACTCATGAAAACGATACCTATTTCTTATGCAATCCATGACATCTCCCTTTGTTTCTGATTTGTGTCTTACCGGCTAAAATTACAGAATGACATCACAAGTGGCTTTTCACATTGCCTTGATGTTAATGAAAATGTCTAGTTTACAGCACTCGAACTTCTACTCGTCATGGATATTATCAACACGATATGAAGGTTTTCCATCTGCAGGCTCCTACAGTTTTGAGAGCTTGTTTGGAGGTTCTAGCAGGGGGCGCAGCTACTCATATACCCTCGGCGGAAGACCGGTCCGTCTCTATTCGGGAAGGCCGTCCTCTTCGACCGAGCGTGCAGCTTCGGGGAGGGCGCCACATGGAGCGGTGAGGGAGGAAGGGGACACCCGCCTAGCCAGCCAGATCAGCCGAATCAACCCTGGCCATCAATGGGGTGACAGATGTCGCAGCCAGATCGCCAGATCGCCCTCACATCCAAGGCTCCTACAGTTTTAATGGAAAATATATGATCAATTTTCTTGCTTTTTTTTTTTTGGGGGGGTGTCACACCTAGCAATGCTCAGGGGTTACACCTGGCTCTTCGCTCAGGAATTACTCGTGGTGGTGCTCAGGGGACCATATGGGATGCCGGGGATTAAAGCCAGGTTGGCTGCGTGCAAGGCAAACGCCCCTACCCGCTGTGCTATCGCCTGGCCCTATGATCAATTTTCTTAAAAGTCTTTTTGTGTATCTTATGAAATTGCTATTGAAATGTGTGAACACAATGATCACAGTCAACACAAAGTAAACACAAGCAGATGACATTCCCAAGGCCCAGCTTAATATCCACCGAATAGCACTGATACACAGTCTTTCCAAGGAAATTCAGGAGGCCAGAGACTTCTGCCCTTGTGCCTTGCTCAGTCTGTAGCAGTGAAGGTCTACAGCAGTGAAGGTCTATGCAGTGAAGGTCTACAGCAGTGAAGGTCTATGCAGTGAATTTCTGTGGCAGTGAAGGTCTACAATAGTGAAAGGTCTGCGGCAGTGAAGGTCTATGCAGTGAAGGTCTGCGGCAGTGAAGGTCTATGCAATGAAGGTCTGCGGCAGTGAAGGTCTGTGGCAGTGAAGGTCTACAACAGTGAAGGTCTACAATAGTGAAAGGTCTGCGGCAGTGAAGGTCTGTGGCAGTGAAGGTCTATGCAGTGAAGGTCTGCGGCAGTGAAGGTCTGTGTCAGTGAAGGTCTACAGCAGTGAAGGTCTACGACAGTGAAGGTCTATGCAATGAAGGTATGCAGCAGTGAAGGTCTATGGCAGTGAAGGTCTATGCAGTGAAGGTCTATGCAGTGAAGGTCTATGCAATGAAGGTCTGCGGCAGTGAAGGTCTACGGCAGTGAAGGTCTAGGTAGTGAAGGTCTATGCAGTGAAGGTCTATGCAGTGAAGGTCTACAGCAGTGAAGGTCTACGGCAGTGAAGGTCTAGGTAGTGAAGGTCTAGGCAGTGAAGGACTACAGCAGTGAAGGTCTACGGAAATGAAGGTCTATGGAAGTGAAGGTCTGTGGCAGTGAAGGTCTCGCGTCTTCTTCTGACCATTCAGAGCTGACCCAGAGGTGCAGAGTCCCCCACCATGATGTGTGGTGGTGCAGTGGCACTGTAGTGTGGGCACGTTCCTCCTGTCCCCACCCCTTAGCCTGATGCCCTCATCAATACCTCTAATGTGGTTCCCCAGAGGCCGAGGGTCCTGCTCACTCCAAGTCATGGGGCTGTTCTGCAGGGAGCAGCAGCGCTGGGCCCAGGGAGGAGCGGGGCTCAGCTCCCCTGTCCCCTGTCCCAAGTCTCGACAGTGTGGCCTCCTGAGGGCCTGGCCCAGCCTGCTTGTCTCTGCCTGTGTTGCCAGAACTGCTGAGATGTGCTCCCTGCGGTGGGTACAGTGTGGGAGTGTGTTTCTGTCTTTGGAACGCTGATTACTAGGCCACAGGCACTGGGCTGATGGCCTGGTATGGGAGTGGGAGCCTGAGGCTCTCCTTTCTGTCATGGGTCAGGGGACCAGGGCGCCCCCGACTGAGCCATTCTTGGGGATTTGGCAGAGAAGAGAGCCTGCATCCTGCCACACCCTAATCGCAGACACGAAGTACAGGGAGCAGTGAGTGTCCTCATGCCCAGATCCCCGGGTCTCGGTTCTGGTGGCCCAGTTGTCCTCCAGCAAATAGGCTGTCACAGACCAGAGTCAGAGCACAGCGGTCCTGGGTCTCCCCAGATGTGCCCGCAACACACATGGGGCCAAGTTGGAGAAGCTGGAGTTGGGCTGTTGTTTGCTCGCCCTGGGGCTTCCTCTCCTGCTGTCTTCTCCATGCCCTTTCCCTGGCTACCAGCTGGCCACTGCCCTCTCCTATCGGGCCCTGCTTACTCCAGGTTTCAGGTGTCATGGGCTCTGAGCTCTCCTAGGATCCAGCTGGGCCCTGGGTCATGCATGCTGATGCTGTGAGCTGTTGGTGACCAAACTCAATGCAGCTGCTCTGGAGGCCTCGCCAGTGACCAGTGGAGAGTGGATGTCTGCTGGACTTCCCGTCCAGGGGCCGTCTCCTTGGAGTCACTCATTTAGGGGACATGCAGTGGCACTGGGGCCTGCTTTACTATGGGCCTCGGAGCAGGGCTGGGGCGAGGCTTTTGTGTCGAGTGTGAGGCTGTTGTGGTGAGGCTGTTGTATAAAATGTGAGGCTGGGGCCGGAGGTGATAGCACAGCGGGTAGGGTGTTTGCCCTTGCACGCGCCAACTCGGGTTCGATCCCGGCATCCCATATGGTCCCCTGAGCACAGCCAGGAGTAATTCCTGAGCAAAGAGCCAGGAGTAACCTCTGAGCATTGCAGGGTGTGACCCAAAAAGCAAAAATAAATAAATAAATAAATAAATAAACAAGCAAACAAATAAATAAATAAATGTGAGGCTGATGTGCTGAGTGTGAGGCTGTTGTGGCGAGTGTGAGGCTTTGTGGCAAGTGCGAGGCTGTTGTGCCGAGTGTGGGGCTGTTGTATAAAATGTAAGTCTCTTGTGCCTAGTGTGAGGCTTTTGTGGCCAGTGTGAGGCTGCTGTGTCGAGTGTGAGGCTGTTGTATAAAATGTCAGGCTGTTGTGTTAAGTGTGAGGCTGTTGTGCGAGTGTGAGGTTGTTGTGCCCAGTGTGAGGCTCTTGTGCCAAGACTGTTGTGTTGAGTGTGAGGCTGTTGTGTCGAGTGTGCGACTCTTGTGCGCAGTGTGAGGTTGTTGTGTCCAGTGTGAGGCTCTTGTGCTGAGATTGTTGTGTCGAGTGTGAGGCTGTTGTGTTGAGTGTCGGGCTCTTGCATGAGCCTGTGTGAGGCCAAGTATGAGCCTGTTATGTCGAGTGTGAGGCTGTTATGTTGAGTGTGAAGCTGTTGTGCCCAGTGTGAGGCTGTTGTGTCGAGTGTGAGGCTCTTGTATGAGCCTGTGTGAGGCCAAGTATGAGCCTGTTGTGTCGAGTGTGAGGCTGTTATGTTGAGTGTGAGGCTGTTGTACCCAGTGTGAGGCTCTTGTGCTGAGTTTGAGGTTGTTGTGCCCAGTGTGAGGCTCTTGTGTCGAGTGTGAGGCTCTTATGCTGAGTTGCCTCTCTGCATCTTTGGGTATTTCTAGGGGCTAGGCTGGGGCCTGAGCTCAGACCTGCTGTCCCAGCGGATGTGGAGTAAGGGGAGCTGCCTGGACGGGCACCACCTGCTGTGCCCACTGGTCTGTGAGCTCACGCCAGTGCCCCCTGCTCCAGACGATATGTCCCACCCGGTGGGCAGGATGCCCACACTTCGGGGGTGAGGTGATGGGGTGGGGTCACAGCTGTGGCTCACAGAGTGACTGTTTCTATGGATGTGTATGTGTACATGTGTCTCTGTATAGGTGGGTATTTCTGTGCATTCGTCTGTATATACATGTGTATGTGCATGCCTGTAAGTTTTGTATGTCTGTAAGTCTTTATATGTTTTTGTGTCTGTCTGTATGTATATATCTGTGAGTCTTGTGTATGTGTGTCTCTGTACATGTTTGCATCTATGTATGTGGGTATGTCTGTATGTAAGTCTTGTGCATGTATGTGTGTCTCTGTTTATATATCTGTATGTATGTCTTGTGTGTATCTGTATGCATGCATCTGCATGAATGTATGTGTATGCATTTGTGCCTGAGTCTGCATATATGTATGTATGTGTGTGTCTTTGTTTCCGTGTCTCTATGTCTCCATGTATGTGTGTATATATGCATGTGTGTATCTATGTCTGTGTGTAGGCGTTTATACATGTTTCTGCATATATGTAAGTGTGTCTGTATGTGTTTTTGTTTCTCTGTATGTGTATGTCTGCCTGTATGTAAGGGTGTGTATATGCATTTATGCATGTATCTGCACATATGTGTATATATGTTTGTGTTTGTGTATGTATGTCTCTGTATGTGCATGTATGCATGCATGTGTTATGTATATGTTCATGTATCTGCCTATGTATTTGTGCATGTCTTTATGTATGTGTATATGTGTCTGTATCTGTGTGTATGTATGCCATGTATGTGTGATTGTATTTGTGTGTAATGTCTGCGTGTCTGCATTTGCATGTGTCTGTGTATGCACATGCATGTGCGACTGTGTAATGTCTGTGTGTCTGCACTTGTGCATGTGTCTGCATGAATGTATGTACATGTGTCTGCATATGTGCCTTTCTGGGGTTCTCTGCAATCAGGGCGGCCATCAGCCCTGTCGTCCCTCTGGGACACAGGTTGTGCATGGTAGCTCCCACGGCTGGAGCAGGGACATGTCAGAGCAGTTTCGAAGGAAGCAGTGATTGCAGCTTCAGGGAAGGGCATGTGCCAGGAGCCCTGAGCTCGGGTGCTGGTGTCTGAGGGAACGCTGAGGGGGCTCCACTTGACACTGACAGAGATGCCCAGTGCCGTGGGCTCCGTCCGCCCCATGGCACTACACCACCAAGTCCAGCACCGCCACACAAGCCCATGGTCTTGAGTCATAGTAAACGTGCCTGCATTGCTTCTCAAAGGGCTCCTGTTACTCATGGTGAGAGCTGGGGATCGTTTTCTCTCTACTTTTGAACATTTTTTCTCTAAATCAAAATGACTCTAAAATAGTATGTTTCAAGAGAAACACAAACGCATATATACAGACACACTTACATATATGTCCTCAATGGAAAGAAATGTGGGACGTGGTCCTGTAGATACGGTGTGTGTGTGGAGGGTAGTGGGCCTGGAATAGCATGTGAGGTGGCTGGAAGCCAGAACTTGAGTCAGAAAGTCGCCGGCGTTCAAATCCGCTTTCCAGGCCGAGGCCCTCCCAGATGCCAGGGCCGTGGGTCCCCTCCCAGCTTCTTTGTGTGTCCCACAGAGCGCTACTGGCCCACGGACGTGCTAGGGGTGGCTGATGTGGATTCTGGCAGCTCTGCTCACTGGGTAGACCGAGGTCAAATGCACGTGTGACCCCAGCCCAGGGCCAGCTCTCCGGAGGTGCTAAGTGACAGCTCCCAGGGTACTGGCTGGCAGTAAACGTGACCTCTGAGTCCTTGCTCCACGGTCAACGTGTCTGAGGTTCAGCCCTGGAGCACGCTGCGTGGGGAAGGGGAAAGGGTGAAAATGGCTCTGGTCAGCTGCACTGTCTCTGCTTCCTGGCTGGATTTGCCTCCTCCATGCTGGCCAGTAGCCGCAAACTAGCAGGCAGGTGGACGGGCATGCATGGTGGTCAGCCAAGGGTAGTGTGGCGGGCAGGGTTCCCTGAGCCCACCAGGAGTATTCCCTGAGATCAGAGGTAGGAGTGAGCTCTGGGTGTGGCCTCAAAACTAAAACAAAGTGAAATAAGAATTAGGATTTCGTGTTTTCTTTTGTTATGCATTCATGCCCCCCTCTCCTCTCTTTTGATTTTTGGGCCACAGCTGGCAGTGCTCAGGGCTTACTCCTGACTCTGTGCTCAAGAATCCCTCCTGAAGGACTCCAGGATCATATGAGGTTCTGGAGACCGAACCCAGGTTGGCTGTATGCAAAGGCAATGCCCTACGTGCTGTACTATTGCTCCAACCTGTTTCTTTCATTCTTCAAAATTTCCCTCCAAATTTTGATTAAAAAGAAGAATCAGCCAACGGGGCAGAGAGTTCAGTGGGCTCAGCCATGCTCTGCATGCCGGAGTTCGGTTCCATCCCGGCTCTGCTGGTGCTCGAGCACTTCCAGGAGAAAGCACTGAGTCAGGAGTGGCTTCTGTGTCCTGCCAGGTATGTCCCGTCACCAAAATCAATATTATGTAAAAGAGATGCCTGGATCCTGGCAGCTTCTGGCTGAGGGCGCAAAGAACTTCACACACACACACACACACACACACACACACACACACACACAGGCTTGCTGTCCTGTGGCACACACTGAAGCAGACACAAAGACACACCCATACACAGATACGCATGGCCCATGTTTGCATACTTGTACACTGATCCTGTGGACATACAGAAGTAGACACACCACATAGACACACATGTACCATATGTACACAGACATGCCAAACCTGTGGGCACACAGAGAAGATACTCCCACATACACAGACACATGTGACCCATACATGCACACGTGCTTTCTGTGTGTGTGTGTGTGTGTGTGTGTGTGTGTGTGTGTGTGGTGTGACTGCCTCGAGGCAGGTGGGACTGATGCTGAGAAACGCAGGCTACCACGGGAGCCCTGTCCTGTGGTCCGCACAGTGCTGACCAGGAAGGGAGCCCTGGGTGATGCACAGGTCTCACGGCACCGACTGTGGGTCTCACAGTGCCAGGTGTGTTTCTCACAGCACCTTGTGTGGGTCTTACAGCACCCTGTGTGGGTCTACAGCACTGTGTGGGGGTTCATAGAGCCGAGCCTACGCCCACCCTTGGAGTTTGCTCCATGCGGGATTCTGATGAAATCTATAGACTGGGGGGAGGTAACAGACACGGAAGCTGGAATTCCCGGAGCTGTGGCAGATTCCAGCAGCTTTGTCTGCATATGTGGAGTGAGGGGCGGGGGCTGCTCCATCTCCTCTGTGGTATCCCTCACCCCTGTGACCTCAGCACCCCAGGCCTTGCTGACTACACTTTCCGTTGGTGTTTGGCGTCTGTGTTGAGCCGTTCCCACGGCTCTGGGAACCACCCAGAGTCCGTCATCTGTCTGGTTCCTGGTTTCCCTGGGGGCATCCGGAGCCTTGCCAGGAGCTGGCCAGTGCCTCCTGCAGAGCCATGGACACGTCCTTCTTCCACAGTGTGGGGGTCAGCGAGGAGTTCTGCGGGGCACAGAGGGAGGGATTCTTGTCTGTGGTGGGAGTCCAGGAAGGTTACTCTGAGCACTTGTGTCCTTTTGTTTTGATCAAAGATACCAAAGCTGGGGTGGGCTACTACAGTGGTTAGGGCGTTTGTCTTGCACAGTTCACCCGGTTCAATCCCTGTCACCCCATATGGTGCCCGAGCACCACCAGGAGTAATTCCTAAGTGCAGAGCCAGAAGTATCCCTTGAACATTGCTGGAGTGTACCCTCCCCCATTTAAAAAAAAACAAAACAAAGATCTAACTGGCCCCCAGTTCCGGGCTGCTCTGTGGTAACCAGCTTGTACTGCTCCTGGACGTGATTGAAAGAGACATTTAGCAGAGAAGAGAAATCTGTCAGCGCTGAGCTCACGCAGGTCTGAGTTATGAGGTGGTCAGTGGGCATGAGAGACCCCCAAAGGTGCTGGTTCATGGAAAGAAGTGAAGTGTGGGCCGTGGGAGGCCTGAGAGCCTTTCAAGACCACCACAGCTGAATTGATTTAGTTTGGCAGAAACTAAGAAAACAAACATGAGTTCAGAGAGGCAAAGGCCCTCTGCCCCCTCTGATCCTCCTCTGGCCCCCGAGAAGAGAGAGATGCTTTATGAACACCGTCCTCCACACCCACTGCGCTTAGGGCTTGTCTGAGGCAGAGATTAAACCCCCAGAGCCCCGAGTGAGCCCCTGGGGGCCTTCTATGAACTGACCGTTGGCCTTGTAGTTTCTTTTAGGTTTTCCCCTGAAGTGTCGCTGCATCCTGGTCCTTGAGACCTGGACCATCCCTCCATTTCCACAGATGCCACATGGGGGCTGCTGAGGCGGTCGGCGACTGGCCGGACCTGGGTGGGACCTGCACAGCTGCTTCTTCTTTCTCTGGCTTCTTGCAGTGCCCCTGGGCTGGTCCCAACCCTTGGCACACCTGTGGCCATGTGACATTGGTCCTGACTTGGCTTTTCCTGAGCAGGGATGGGGTAAGCCATGTTGTTGGGCACTGCCAGGACGGCTATGGCCCTGCTGACAGTCCCGCCAGCTGGCTTGGATGCTTGCACCGACCTCTCGACTCACTGACCCACAGAAGGGTGGCGTCACCTGCATGCCTGTCCCCACACTGGGTGGGCACCTTCCAGCGCCCTGCATCACCTCTGAGTCGAGCTGGCCAGCATGGACACCAGGAGCTTCCTGATGCTGTTAGGGTCCGGTCGCAAGTTCTTAGGAATCCCAAAGAAACCAGCCATTAATGCAAAGCGCAAGTGGAGTTTATTTAAACCAGCTAGCTGGGGTCCAGCTCTCAGGCACGCAGGCAAAAGCAAGACCCCGAGTAAGGGGAAGCTTTAGATTATATAGCCACTATTCATGTTATAACCTGCGCAAACTTAAAGAACATGATTTAAAGAAAGACATCGCTCAAGTTGCACAAACGGGTTGTATTGATATGTCCCGGGATGTTCTGAATGCTCTGCCTGCACCCGAGTGGTTTCTAGATAACATGGGGGGCAGTAAACTGTTACTTTTCAAGGCTGCCGGGCTGAGCCTGCCCGATATTCTTCCCAAGGCCTGAGGGGGGTGATGACGAGTCCTCGGTGACTTTCTACAGCAACGTGGGGGCCTTTTGGCTCACTGACCCTGCCTGCCGTTTTGTTCACCTAACAACGCATTGTCTCGGGGGTTGGGACCTGTCCGGGTGCCAGTTCAGGGGAAGGCACCCACGGAAGGCAGGTACAGCAGCCTCCAGGCTCAGCCTCGAGAAAAGTGATTATTTAAGCACACAGTTACGGGGACTCCAGCGATGGTACAGCGGGCAAGGTGCTTGCTTGCACGTGACAGACTCAGATTCGATCCCATGCACCTCAGAGGGGCCCCCCCAGTCCCCACCACGCACAGCCAGTTTGGCCCAAACACCAGAAAGGGAAAAAAATCACAGTCACACTTAGAAGTTTTGATAATATTCATTTAGAATGGTGCAATTTGCTAGTGAATAGGTTTCTCGGGGCTCTGGGCCAAGAATAAGCATGAGTTTCTGCATTAGTCTCTGCCTTTGCATCTAGGTTTCATGTCTAAATCCTCTGTGGATTATCTCATTTCTTTCTTTTTGGGTTTTGGGGGCCACACATGTGGCACTCAAGACTTATTCCTGGCTTTGTGCTCAGGGATCACTCCTGGTGGGCTCTAGGACCATATGGGGTGCCAGGAATCAAACCTGATTGACCCTTCGAGGCTAGCACCCAGCCACCGTGCTGTCGCCCACCTGTCTCCTTTCTCTTGAAGACCACCACACCTACCAGTTCTGAAAGGGAGAAGACCAATACACTGAGAGATCAGCCAAGGGGTTGTGCTCACTGAGGGTGGCTGTGAAGCCAGTGTGGGGTGGAGGATAGGGTATACCTTATACCTTTTTTTTTTTTTTTTTTTTTTGCTTTTTGGGTCACACCCGGCAATGCTCAGGGGTCACTCCCTGGCTTTGCACTCAGAAATCATTCCTGGCGGTGCTCGGGGGGACCATATGGGATGCCGAGGATCGAACCCGGGCCAGCACAGGCCAGCTGCATGCAAGGCAAATGCCCTACCTGCTGGGCTATCGCTCCGGCCCCAAGATAGGGTATACCTTTGTGACAGAGAAGGGCCTGGCCGACAAAACCAGGCATGTACACCTTACCAGTGGAAGGAGCCTTGACCCCCCAAAGCTCTTTCCTAAGCAAGGCAGGAAGTAGAACTGAAGATCTGAGGCTTTTAGAGATGTGGCCGAGTTGAGCTTTGCCAGCAGCTGGGCTTGGTGATTGACCACGTTGGTGGCCAGCACTGGGCGCTGACACTATAGCAGGGTGCAGGAAAGGAGGAGAAGAAGCTGGCTCAGGGCCTGCCCTGGGACTAGAACTGACTTCCGAGCCCCCCAGCCTGGAGAAGGACAGATGGAGGCGGAATGGTGGCGGGATCACAGGTAGGGCCCTTTACTGTTTGCTGAGAAGCGGTCTCTAAGACGGCTACAGGAAGCTGCTGTCAGTTGCCTGGATCTGTGTCCCTGTAGACTGTGCATGCTGGGAGAGTATATTTAAGGGGCGTCCACCCCTCTTGGTGGTGTTGGGAAACATCTTCACATTTCACTGCTGCTGTCCCGCTGAGGGTTTGTTGTGATGATCAGGGAAAGGGCCCAGAGTTGTCTGCTTGGCCACTTGCCCCTGGGGCTCTGTTGGCATCTCATCTAGACCTTTGGTCTTTTGTATTGTTGTTTTTGTTTGGGGGCTGATGCAGGAATGTCCTGTCTGGTCGGAGGCGCAGACATGAGACACCAGGAACACGATGTATACCCATTAATATTTTTAATGATCACCAGCCGGAGGGCAGCAGTTCTCATCATGGCAGCTGACTAATTGCAGCTAACTGACTTTAGCTGACTAACCTGAGCTCGCTGACCTGAGCTCACTCACTTGGACTAACTCATTTTACTCACTGACTTGAGCTGGCTGACTGACTGACTGACCACCTCCACACAGACCCCAACTCCCTTATTCCCTAGTCTCAAAGGGCCATACAGCTTAAAGTTTGCATGGTTTACATTACAAAGACAGTTCACATTCATTGAATAGGACTTAGGAATAATAGGAAGGAGACAACCAGGAACCAAAAACCTGCAGGGGGTGCTATCTAGGTAAGATGAGATGAACAACCAGTATGCCCGAGAACTGATGACTGGATAAAGAAACTGTGGTACATCTACACAATGGAATACTATGCAGCTGTCAGAAAAAATGAAGTTATGAAATTTTGCTATAAATGGATGGATATGGAAAGAATCATGTTGAGTGAAATTAGTCAGAAGGAAAGAGAGAGACATAGAATGACTGCATTTATTTGCATGACATAAATATACTAGGTGATCTTACCGAAAGTGGAAATTACCACAAGCGTGTGGGAGTCAGAGGTTAGTTTAGATAGAGAAGGGAACATGTGTGAATAACTGTCTAAAAGTTCTGATGCTAACACAGAACTGAGCATTAAATACAGTAAAAAAATGCAAATGATGGCTTCTAAGTGTACGTAGTGCACTTAGAAGTGTACAATGTGTGGGAGAAGGAGGAGAGAGAGAGGGAGAGGAGAGGGAGATAAAGAACCTGCCAGGATGTGGGAGGGGGAGGGAATTGGGGACATGGGTGGTGGCTGGGGGGCACTGGTGGAGGGCGGGGTGCTGGAACACTGTGTGACCGAAACCCCCAAGCGTGAACAGCATTGTAAATCTCATGGTGGTATAATAAAATGTTAAAAAAAAAATAAAAACATAAAAAAAAGATGAGATGAACAAAAGAACGCATTACAGTTGCTAATGCAGCCTTCTGGACTAGCCCATGATGACAAGGACGTGTCAGACAGAAGAACAAGAAAAACCTGTTTTTTGCCTAACTTTAAGCATTGTCCATTAGACTCCATCTTGGGCTAGTTATAGCCAACAGGGAAATGTGCAGAGAAGTGACCTAGGATAGCCTTGTCTGGTACCTGCAGCTTTGATTAACAGTCTCACTAGGGATTTCTACATACTAACTATTGGGAGACAGTCTGCCGGAAGTCCCTGTGTATCTGTTAACAGGCAGTATCCATCAGACCTGTGTATCTGTTAACAGGCAGTATCCATCAGACCTTCCTTCGCATATCCTTAGATCTACCTTCTGCCAGAAGGTACTCACCCCCTGAGGCAGGTGCTCACCCCTGAGCACCTGCCGATGCTCAGGGGTGACTCCTGGGTCTGCACTCAGGGCTCACTCCTGATGGTGCTCAGGGGACCATATGAGATGTTGGGGATCAAAACCTTGTGTGCAAGGCAAAGGCCCTCCCCGCTGTACTATCCCTCTGGCCCACTTGAGGCGTTTGGTTTTGTGGGAATTTTACACATCTGTCTCTGCAAGGCTGTCACTTTTTCATCAAGAATACCCCTCCATTGCCAGCGGGCACTTTCCCAGCAAAGAACAGTATTTAGGCTGTTTATTTGAGGATTAGTGAAAATCCTGTAATTCTCTATAAGCCTGTCAAAAGCGAGAGGTGCTTGATTTAATGCCTCAGTCACAAGTAAAACACACTCATTTTACCTGTAAATATTTAATGTTCTCTTTCAAGCACCTTTTTGACCCTTGTATTCTAATTGCCTTGACGTGTCTTTTTCAAACCATGTGATAATTTTTATGATGAATGGGAGCGAGCATGAGTCATTCTTGCTGCTGAGGAGCGCCCAGGCTGTCGTCGGTGTGGAGCGGGGGACCGAGGAGCCCAGACTGTCGTCGGTGTGAAGCGGGGGCGAGGAGCACCCAGGCTGTCGTCGGTGTGGAGCCGGGGGCCGAGGAGCACCCAGGCTGTCGTCGGTGTGGAGCCGGGGCCGAGGAGCACCCAGGCTGTCGTCGGTGTGGAGCCGGGGCCGAGGAGCACCCAGGCTGTCGTCGGTGTGGAGCGGGGGGGCCGAGGAGCACCCAGGCTGTCGCCGGTGTGGAGCTGGGGGCCGAGGAGCACCCAGGCTGTTCTCGGTGTGGAGCTGGGGGAGGCAGCGCCTCGGAGCATGCCGCACAGAGCGTTTGTGTTGGAAGAGACTCTTTGCCATTGGATTTCCTTCTTGAGATAGAATCTGCAGAACCATCACTTCTTAAATCCCTCACCTAGGTGGACCTTGGGAGTTCCCCGAGAAAACTCACACTGCTAATCCCTGACTTAGACCACTCCTGAGTTTTGTGCCCTATATTTCGAGCTGCTGGTGACAGGATTTGGCTGGGTGGCAAAATTGGCAACACTTGACAAAGTTGTTGGCAGGAAAATGCATTTCTTGCCTCTGAGGATGGTCAGTGCCTCGGACAGGTGCTCACTAAGCCTGAGAGAGCCCCAGAGCAGGCCCTAAATGTAGCTTTTTTGTTTGCTCTTTTTAAAAATTAATTAATGTGTCGGGGGCACATCTGTGGCCATGCTCAGCAGCTGCTCCACGCCATACTAGCAGATTGCTCCTGTGGGGCTTGGGGGGCCATGGGGAGCCAGGGGCCGAGCCCATGCAGGGCATGTGCTCAGGGCATCTCTCAGTCCCCTCTCCCCACTTTTTTTGGCCACACCTGACAGTGCTTAGGGCTTACTCCCAGATCTGGTGGGCTCAGGGATCAAACCCTCCCTGGTGCACTGTACCTCCGGCCCCTCTCTGGCCCTTTGCTTTGCTTTGCTTTTTTAAACCACAAACATCACACAGTGTTTAGAGAGCAGCGCTGCAGGTGTGTACCTGTCAGAACCGCCCTCTCGTCTTTTCCTTCCCATTTGCTGTCTTCAGGTGGAGTTTTTGTCTTCTAGAGGCAGGTCTCAGGAAGTGTGGTGGTCACAGTTTGAATGGCCTGAGTGTTGTCGGGGGTGGAGCCGGGCCTGGGGACAAATCAAATTACAAACACACCAGCCCCTGTGCCTCGGTGTGGGGAGCTGCTGCCACCTTGGCCGTTTAGGACCAGGTTCCACTGAGCCTCCAGGAAGTCGGGCTGTCAGGGGGAATCCACACCCCGAGGGACCCTAGGCTGTGACTGGGCTCTAGAATGATGCTTCTGCTCTGTCCCTTGGACCATGCATACCACTGGGCGTGGGGGCTCCCCATCCTCACCAGTGTGCACACAGCCAAGCATAGAGACACACCTCAGACACACGCATATGCACAAGATACACTCAAACACACACATGCACACCTCAAACACACACAAATGTACACCTCAATACATACCAGCACACTTGAGACACACACGCACACCTCAAGCATTCCAGCACACATACACACCTTAAACATGCACATACATGTAACACCTCAACATAGAGACACACACATGTGCACATCTCCAACACACTCAGACACACTAACACATACACCCTCTCACATGCACGGAAATACACATAAGCACGCACACATCATGCACACAGACTCACAGCTGCACACGCACACACTCATGCACAGTCACAGCTGCACACGCTCACTGACTCAGTCACTTACACACACACATGCGTGCCTCTAGGGACTGGCACTTCTCAGCACACAGAGCCATGGCACCTTCCTCGCGAGAGCAGATGTCTCCAGAGCCTCTGGGTCTCTCACTTTGACCTTTCCCCGCCCCCTTTGAATATCTTTGTTTTATTTTGAATTCTTGGACCCAGCAATTTCTTTCTCTTTGGGGAGAAGTGCTGCATATTCAAAATCATCACAGAGTGTGTGTGTGTGAGGGGGTGTGCGGGGACGGTGGAGGGCGGTAGCTCTGACGCTCTGGTTTTCCCATGGACGGTGGGCTCCTTCGCGGAGGTCAGCGCCTTCTTGGCCTGGGCAGCTCCTCCCCAGTCACACACTCTCCCGGAATGGCGTGTCGGGGACCCAGGGCTGGGCTGGGCTGTGGAAGCTCCTGAACGATTCGGAGTGGGCAGGCAGCCTCAGGGAGGGTGCCACCACTCTCCGAGGGCCAAGCCGGGCCTGTGCTTGGCGCTGCTGAGCCGTCGTTGGTGAGGAGCCGCCGGCAGCCCACAATGCGGGCCTATTTGCTACGTACAAAAGACCCTTTCTCACTGCCCTGCTCCTGCTGCCGTTTACTTGGCTTCTTTCACATGTGGCTTCTGAGCGGCGTTCCACAGACAGCAAACCCTCCTGACCCAGACACGCTGGCCCCAAACAATCTGGTTACTGTTTAAACAACTGGCGTAAATAATGAGCCCCTCCATGACCGAGAGTATAAATACTCCGAGACAAGTAAGAGTTCTGTCGGCCGAGAGTTTAGGATCTGTGCAAACACGAGCAGCTGTAATTTGTAGCCCGCGCGGGGGTGTGGGGGGGTGGGTGAGGTTCGATGTTATGAGTCTCGCCCTGTGCTGGGATTGGCTTGAGGAATCGTGGGTCTGCAGCACCTGCACCAGTTTCTGTGGTTGCTGAGTAGACGCTCACGGTGGGGTCGTGTTAACAAGCTGGAGGGCACCACCGCTGGTCTGTGTGGGCAGCGTCCAGCTGTCCTGTATCCTCTATCCTGCTCTTCTCCTGGGACCCAACAAGCATCTCCAGGAACCCGTGAAGCAGGTGGAGGCGGATGCACAGCACGGCCAGGCCGCATGCGAGGAGGCGCTGCCAACCCAGGCTGGAGCTCAGGAAACTGGGCTAAGTCAACACGTCTTTGGTCTGGTCTGTTGGTGAGCGGCGGGGAAGGCGCCCTCTTTGGCGTCTTTATTTCAGCCAAGGCGGGAGGTCTCTGGAGCTCTGTAAAAGGAAGTATTTCTGGTTCCTGGGAGGAACAGGCCTGGAGCGGAGAGTTAAGGCCAGGTCTGATGCACGGCTGTGTTCTGACCTGGCCTGCCTGAGGATGCCCCTCCCAGCACCTCCCAGTCATCACCCAACGGCTGCTGATGATTGCAAAGAAGCTTTGACATGGGTTTCACGGTGGTCACTCCGGTTTGTGGCCTCGCCCCTGAGCCTGCTCCTCCCATCCCCCCGGTCCAGGCCCAGCCCCTGCAGAGAAGCTGAAGGTTGCATTTGCTACCTGGCATCTGTCTGGGAAAAGGCAAGCGCGTAGCTCTGTGCTAAACCTGCTTGTTTTTCTCCCGGGACTTGGAAGGACACTGAGTCATTGGCTTCAGGGGCTCAGAGGGGCTGGGCGGTGTGGCTGTTAGCAGAAACGAGGAGCTGAGTATGTGGGGCCGGTCAGGGAGGCTGCAGCTGGCAGTGGCATGGGCTCCCCCAGCTACAGGACCCTGCTTGCTTCCTGGGGTCCACAGACGTGCTCTGGGACCAGGACCTACCAGGGTCTGACTCAGTGCTCCCTCATGCAAAGCTGTTCTCTGGGCCTCTCAGTCTTTTCCCCATCTGGGCCCCTGCTTGAAATATGCTGAAGTTTGTTTGGGTCAGACACACTGACCTAACAAGGGACACTTTCCCGTGGCTTCTGTGGACAGCCCCTTGGGGAGCATAGGCCGAATGGTGTGGGGTCTTCGTGGCTTCTGTGGAAGCCCAGTGGGGAGCATAGGCCGGATGGTGTGGGACTCTGTGGTTTCTCTGGACAGCCCTTTGGAGAGCATAGGCCGGGATGGTGTGGGGCTCTGTGGCTTTAGTGGACAGCCCTGCAGGGAGCATAGGCCGGGATGGTGTGGGGCTCTGTGGCTTCTGTGGACAGCCACAGGGAGCATAGGCGGGATGGTGTGGGGCTCTGTGGCTTTAGTGGACAGCCCTGCAGGGCATAGACTGGGATGATGTGGTACTCCGTGGTTTCTGTGGATAGCACATAAGAAGCATAGGCCGGGATGGTGTGGGGCTCTGTGGCTTCTGTGGACAGCCCGCAGGAGCATAGGCCGGATGGTGTGGGGCTCTGTGGCTTCTGTGGACAACCCGCAGGGAGCATAGGCGGGATGGTGTGGTACTCCGTGGTTTCTGTGGATAGCACATAAGAAGCATAGGCGCGATGGTGTGGGGCTCTGTGGCTTCTGTGGACAGCCCACAGGGAGCATAGGCCGGGATGGTGTGGGGCTCTGTGGCTTCTAGAGGAAGCCCTGGTGGCAGGGGTGGAGGGTTTCCACAAGAGAGCAAGGTCTGAAGCCAACAAAGAATTGCCAAGACAGCCTCTGCTTGGGGCATTGGGGGGCACCAGAGAAGACTGGAAGGAAAGCCTGCGGGGGCATCCTAAGGGCCGTACACAGACCCCATCTACATAGGAGAAGTCGAGGCAGCCCCACCAGTACCGGCCATGGGGAGCCGAACAAGTACCTCACGGATGGAGGTGGGGAGTTGGTGGGTCCTTCCTGTTCCGACCCAAAATTCCACCGCCAGAGGCTGCTGCTCACCCCAGGTTTGGGGTTGGGGCTCCAGTGTCCTCTGTGCCTCAGTGTGGCCAGTGGGTGGGGAGCTTTGCTGGGTTTTCACTAGATCTGCTAATAGTTGGTGCTAGAATGGTGTGGGATAACACTCAAGAACACTGGTGCGAGAATATTCTAGAATGCCGGTGCTATGACATTGGCAGAATACTCGAGGGCTTTGGTGTGGGAATGCTTTAGAAATCGGGTGCTAGAACACTCTAGAATACTCTTCTGGCCCTTCCTGGCCTTTACCCACCCAGCAGAGCTTGGTGTACTGGGCAAGTGCAGGACTCTGGGGCCTGTGAGCGATCCCTGTGTGGCTGTGCCCTGGTGCTCGCTCATGTGCCAGGAGAGCCAGGTGTGGGGGGCAGGAGGGCCTATGCCAGGAGGGCATCTGAGGACAGTGTGTGTGTGTGTGTGTGTGTGTGTGTGTGTGTGTGTGTGTGTGAGAGAGAGAGAGAGAGAGAGAGAGAGAGAGAGAGAGAGAGAGCACTTTATCTAGGAAATATGCCAATGTGTATTTTCTTTATTTTTTGACTTTGGAGTCACACTAGCAGTGTTCAGGGCTTGCTCCTGGCTCTGTGCTCAAGGCTCATTCCTGGAGGGCTCGGGGGACTCTATGGAGTGGCGGGGTTGGAACCTGGCTCAGACACACACAAGGCAAGCCCCGCCCCCCCCCCCACATACTCTCTCTCCTCTTCTCTCTCTCTCTCTCCTCTTCTCTCTCCTCTCTCTCTTTTTTTCTCTCTCTCCTATCATTCTGGTTCCTACTGGTTTCAATGATTATAATCAGGTACCAGAAATACAGCACAGGCTGGGGGTGTGTTCTTCATTACGTATGCAGTAGGCAAACAAGCAGAACTGTGAGCAAAGGACCGTTCATTCCTCCTCTGATAGGAACTTGGGTGATTTGCACCCTTGACTTATATGTAACATGGCAGTAAATAAAGGTGGACAAATATTTCAATCCTGCTTTCAGCTCTGTAAGCAGTGCTGCTTATACAGTTACGGGGAAATGTCGAGAAGAGCGTTGTTAGTGCTTTGGTTGTTGCACAGATGTCACGGAATGTCATTCCACTATGACAGTTTAACCTACTGCACCGCTGAGGAGAGCCTCTCAGGGACACTCATGCTTGGTTCCTCTGACCACTGAAGGATCCCTCTCCACTGGGTCTCCCCGAGGATCTCTCTCCACTGGGTCTCCCTGAGGATCTCTCTCCACTGGGTCTCCCTGAGGATCCCTCTCCACTGGTCTCCCTGAGGATCTCTCTCCACTGGACCTCCCTGAGGATCCCTCTCCCACTGGGTCTCCCCTGAGGATCTCTCTCCACTGGATCTCCCCGAGGGATCTCTCTCCACTGGGTCTCCCCTGAGGATCCCTCTCCACTGGTCTCCCTGAGGATCCCTCTCCACTGGTCTCCCTGAGGATCTCTCTCCACTGGTCTCCCTGAAGGATCCTCTCCACTGGACCTCCCTGAGGATCCTCTCCACTGGTCTCCCTGAGGATCCCTCTCCACTGGTCTCCCTGAAGGATCCCTCTCCACTGGACCTCCCTGAGGATCCCTCTCCACTGGTCTCCCTGAGGATCCTCTCCACTGGTCTCCCTGAAGGATCCCTCTCCACTGGGTCTCCCTGAGGATCTCTCTCCAGTGGATCTCCCTGAGGATCCCTCTCCACTGGGTCTCCCCGAGGGATCTCTCTCCACTGGTCTCCCTGAAGGATCCCTCTCCACTGGACCTCCCTGAGGATCCCTCTCCACTCTGTCTCCCTGAAGGATCCTTCTCCACTGGACCTCCCTGAGGATCCCTCTCCACTCTGTCTCCCTGAAGGATCCTTCTCCACTGGTCTCCCTGAAGGTTTGCTCTCCACTGGATCTCCCTGAAGGATCCCTCTCTCCCTCCCTGCAGCAGCACCATTTTGTATAACTCCTGCAATCAGACGCCTGGCACATCTTTGCCGGCACTTACCTTCCTTTGCTAACAGGCTGCAGTAGACTCTCATCTTTGTTCTGCATCTTTGGAGTCAGCTTCTCTGTTTGCCAGCTCCTTCTTGGAAAAACGCCTGTCTCTGCCCTTTGCTCATCCTTTTGCCAACTCCCCAGTCTGAGGAGGTCGCACCCCTGTGTGGTCCTGGGATGGGCTGTCATTCGCCCAGAGCAATGCCTTGCTGCTTCCGCGCCTCCCCGGTGGCCTAGAGCTGGCAAACCTCACATTCTTTCCACCTCCGCTTTCTTGGCTGCTGTCACCTGCTCTGGGCTGGCCTCGCTCCAATCCCCCACGGGTTAAGGGAGGCCCTTCAGGCTCCTGGAGGAGTGTGTCACCCAGTCCCTTGCTCTCGCCTGAGCCATATATTGTAGCCAGAGTGTTTCCATGTTTCCAAGGAGTGCACAGAGAAGGTGCTCCTTGCCCCTCCCAAGGCTGTGATCATGGTGCCCCTGCAGCGGGCTCCGTCTGCACGTGAGCAGAACTTGGCAGGGGGCTGGCCCAGACATATGAAGTGTCTCCATCCACAGCTTCAGTTGCCTACTGTGAGTTTCACTGCCCCATGCAGGGCCTGCCCGGATACAGTGTGATGGGGGGGTGGCCGCTCTTCCTCATACCTGCTCTGACCCCTTACTCCCAGGCTTCTGTGATCGAGTCAGGGTCCCGTAGAAAAGCTCTTTGGGGCCCAGGAAAAGGACGGGGCTGAGGTACATGCCTTGCATACACTTGGCTGATCCCATCTCAGGCACCTCGTGGTCCCTTGGGAGCTGCTGGGTGTGGCCCTGGTGGTCCCTGTCACTGTGGGGTCTGCAGCTGTGTCTCATGTCAGCGGAGGTTCCGCCAGCCGAGTCACTGGCAGGGTGTTCCCAACCCCCAACCCCGAACCCAGCAGTGCTCCAGTGTGTCGGTCAGGCTCTTTGGCTGGTTCCTGTGCCCTGTGCTTTGGGGAGAAGGCTGGTCCTCAGGTCACCTCCGGCCCCTCAGTGCCAGCTCCTGATTGTGGCTGCTGCCCGGCAAGGGAACGTCCATCCATGTGTGCCTGGACAGCCCTCCAAGGGGGCAGGTCCTTCAGTGAGTGAGTGAATGGCTCCACTGTGGTCAGGTTATTTTGTTTGCAAAGAAAGACGAGAGAGTGTTCTGTACAGGACAGAGAGGGGCAGGGCTCAGGCCCATTTCAAAGGTTCTGTTCGAGCGCCAGGGAAATCTTTCGCACTGCTCTTAGGCATAGCGTGTGGCCTTAGCTGGGCAGGAGAGATTAACAGGACTGAAGGACACAGGGCTCAGGGTTTGGGGTCAGGGTTTCTACATCCATGAGGGCTTCACACGGTAAAAGGTGAAACCCAGGCACTAGAGAGCAAGTTCAGTAAGTTGGGCACCTTCCTTCATGTGGCCAACCTGGGTTCAATCCCCAGTACCCCATATGGTTTCTGAGCACTGCCAGGAGTGATCTGTGAGTGCAGAGCCAGGAGTGAGCCCTGAGCATAGCCCAGGATGGCCCAAAAATGAAACAGAATTTGAAAAGCAGACTGAAAGTCCTAATGGGGGAGAAAGTTGGGAAGCTGGACTCTGCAGGCGAGACTCGGGGGACTGGACTCTGCAGGCGAAGTCTCGGGGGCTGGGCTCCGCAGGCAAGACACCGGGGCTGGACTGCGCGGGCGAGACTTGGGGGGGGCTGGACTCTGCAGGCGGAGACTTGGGGGGCTGGACTCCGCAGGCGAGACACCGGGGGCTGGACTCCCGCAGGTGAGACTTGGGGGCTGGACTCCGCAGAGCGAGACTCGGGGGCTGGACTCCGCAGGCGAGACACCGGGGGCTGGACTCCGCAGGTGAGACTTGGGGGCTGGACTCCGCAGGCGAGACTCGGGGCTGGACTCCCAGGCGAGACACCGGGGCTGGACTCCGCAGGTGAGACTGGGGGCTGGACTCCTCAGGCGAGACACCGGAGGCTGGGCTCCGCAGGTGAGACTTGGGGGGGCTGGACTCCGCAGGTGAGACTCGGGGGCTAGACTCTGCAGGCGGGACACCGGAGGGCTGGGCTCCGCAGGTGAGACTTGGGGGGCTGGACCCGCAGGTGAGACTTCGGGGGGCTGGACTCTGCAGGCGGGACTTCGGGGCTGGACTCTGCAGGCGAGACTTCGGGGCTGACTCTGCAGGCGAGACTCGGGGGGGGCTGGACTCCGCAGGCGAGACTTCGGGGGGGGGCTGGACTCCGCAGGCGAGACTTCGGGGGGCTGGACTCCGCAGGCGAGACTTCGGGGGCTGGACTCTGCAGGCGAGACTCGGGGGCTGGACTCTGCAGGCGAGACTTCGGGGCTGGACTCTGCAGGGCGAGGCTCGGGGGCTGGACTCCGCAGGCTAGGACTCGGGGGCTGGACTCCGCAGGCGAGACACCGGGGCTGGACTCCGCAGAGGCGAGACTCGGGGCTGGACTCCGCAGGTGAGACTGGGGGGATGGACTCTGCAGGCGAGACTCGGGGGCTGGACTCTGCAGGTGAGACTCGGGGGCTGGACTCCGCAGGTGAGACTGGGGGCTGGACTCGCGAGGCGAGACTTGGGGGCTGGACTCTGCAGGCAAGACACTGGGGGCTGGACTCAGCAGGCGAGACACCGGGGCTGGACTCCGCAGGCGAGACACCGGGGGCTGGACTCTGTAGGCGAGACACCGGGGGCTGGACCTGCAGGCGAGACTGGGGGCTGGACTCTGCAGGCCATCCTATGCCGAGATCCAGATGCTGCGACACATATAAGGTCACTTTTGCCTTTGAGTTTAACTGCTTAGGACAGCGGACAGAGTCGGAGACACTGAGTCATGGGACTGTGTGTGTGTGCGTGCGTGCGTAGGCGTGTGTGTGTGTGTGCGTGTGTGTGTACATGCGCATGCGTGTTTTTGTGACAGTAACAGTGAGCTTTCCAAGAGCTGTTTGGCAGCCAAGGCTAAAGTGCTTTGAACACTCAGCTGACTGCACACACCTGCAGCCTTCAGAGACCAAGACAAGGGCAAGTCGGCACCACGGTAATTGCCCATGACATGGTTCCTTGATTGATCAGTTTAGGGCTTCTGGCTGTGAAAATAAGAGAGCCTCAAAGGAGAGTCTGAAACAAGCATGATTCATGAGTTTCAAGTCTCAGTTAGGTAAGACAGTATGGAAAACGTCCATTTTTATAGGGGCGGAGAAATAAGTGGGTTTTGCAGATATGACTGTTTCCATGAACCTTTCAGTGAATTCTTTAAAAGAAGCTTAAAAAGAGACAAAAAGCTTTCATGAGTAGAAAAACGTACTGTTGGTAATTATATTCATTTTTAATGAGAGCAGCTGATGGTAATGGGTACTGCTTTATTATAGGCAATAACAGTGCTCTAATAATATCGTAACTGAAATATGAAAGTTTTAGTTGACATAGCAAAGTTCTTGCTTTCTATGTTGAAGAAATAACACATCATTCAACTATACTGTGTGAAGATGGTAGATGGAAATATTTGTAAAGTGCAATATCAAAGCTTTCCGGTTTATAATGCTGGTAGAGAAACGCCGCAGGGAGACAACAGCCAGCGGCCCCTCTTCGCGTGCAATAGCTCCAACAGTAAAGCAGCCTTAGCGATCACAGAATGTCCGGGGAGAGAATAGCTTCAAGTCCACCCCACCCCCAGCCCACTCCACTTTTTAATCTTGATTTGTTGATTTTTTGAAAAGCACTCAACTGAGTTTCCATCATTTTCTGTCTTTTAAAAGACATATTGTCTTCCAGTCTAACTTTTTTTTTCTTTCTTCTGCTAGATACGGGTTTAGTCTTTCGCTAACAACTTCAGATGTAAAATTAGGTTGTTGATAGAGGATCTTTTCTAACTTCAGACTGTGTTTTTGTAGGGATGCTACAGTACGGAGACTAAGGCTCTTTGCATTCTTTACCTTGGGGGACGGGCATCTCCTAAGTGGTGCTCAGGGCCCCAAGCCTCCTCACTGATCCTCCCCACTGAATTCCCACAAGGCTGGACAGTTCCGTGCATAGGCTCAGTGATTGGGTGAAGCCTTGGTCCTGCGGTGCTGGGCCCATGAGACAGAGCTCAAGGTGTCACGCAGTGCCAGGAATCAAACTCCAGTGGCCTTTTGCGTGCAAGGCCTTCCGGTACTGAGTCCCTAGCATTCACTTCTTGAGACCTAGCTCTGGGGCCTAATGCTAGCCCACTGCACTTGGGATTGGGCAATCACTAAGCACGCTTTCTCCTTCCTTGCTGCCTCTCTGGCACTTTTTGCACAAAGCTCTTTGTATACTTGTATGGCTGCCTTCGCCTCCTCTTGCCTTGGGCCCGGAGACTTGTACCTTTCCTTTGCTGGGGTCTTTCTTGGCCTGTACAGTCTTTGTCCTTGACTTTCTGAGCCTGGAGCCGGGTGCTCCTGCCGTTCCCTCTAGATTTCCTTTCGATTCCAGGCCGTATTTTTGCTTGCAGGCAGTTATAGGCATGGTATCTGGCAGCTGGGGTATGGCAGCAACTTGTAGTTCTGGTGATACTCTGGGGCAGCCCTTTTCCCCTTCCCACAACTCCACCTCCAGTGGACTCGAGATTCCCAGGGTGCTGCAAGCCCAGACAAAGCCTTGCTCTGTGAGGACACCTTTACCAGGGCTGATGGGCGTCAGATGGGCGCAGCTCTGCTCCGGGCAGCTGGTCCAGCCGGGAGCCGCACATACCTGCTGCCTACCGACGTGCACCCCTTCCCCAAGATGGGAGATGGCCCTGTGATTCTGTGGCTCCGGTTAGCTCACATTCAGCCTTTCCCTGGGATGGAAAATGGCCTGCTTGGTTCTGTGGCTCTTAGTCCTAGTTCTGAAATGGTTGGCGTTGGTGGTTTTGCCCAAATATGGGGGATTTTTTTCAAGAGAAAGTAAATTCATCATTCTGCAAGTTGATAGCTGGCACACAGCTTCCTGCGTTGACAGCAGAATCTGTCTGGGTCTACCTGCTGGGAGCTGGGTGGGGAGAGGGCGGCATGGTACTACACTGAACCCTGGGTGGGGAATGTTTCTTATGCCTGCAGCAGTGGCTCGGATGGTCGGATGGAGAGTGCCAGGTGCCGGAGAAGCTGTTGGGTGTCTTGCTTCTCTGAGCCTGTGACCTGTGGAATGTTCCCTTATGGCCCCAAAGGTCCTCCGAGCGCAGCTTTGATGTGCTGGACGAGGAAGGATGCCTGCAGCAAGAAGGTGGTGGCGGGCTTGTGCTCACGCCCCTCCTGCGGTGTCACGTCAGGGTTCCCTGCCGCCCCTTGGGAGGCTGCCCGGACGCTGCCAGTGTCTGCAGATGTGGGGAGCCCTGTGTGCCCCTGGAGACAGCTGCAGGCGCGGCTTTCTCATGAGGACACGTGCTTGGCAGAGAAACCTGGCTCGGGGGGACGGGCACCGAGCGCATGACCAGGCCAGCCTGGCAGTGGAGTTGGTGGGGAGTGAGGCTGAGTGCCAGAGAGGCGTGGGCATCATTATTCAGGGGTTGGCAGGTGCAGGATCCCAGAGGAAGGTGTGCATACCCAGGCCGGACAGTGACCCAGGCCAGACAGTGACCCAGACTGGACGGTGAGCCAGACCTGATGGTGATCCAGGCTGGACGGTGACCCAGATCGGACTGTGAACCAGGCTGAACGGTGACCCAGACTGGACAGTGACCCAACCCCAGGCTGGACAGTGACCCAACCCCAGACTGCACAGTGGGGAGCAGGGAGCAACCCAGGGCCCAATCTGATGAAGACACACCCACTTTTTGCCTCAGGGTTGGGACTTTCTCTCCCTGACTGCGGAAGGAGGAGTGGGCCTGCTGCAGGCGGCCTGGGAGCAGTGGGCACTGAACTCAGGCCTGACGTTCACCAGGTAGTGGCTGCAGCCCCTCAGCCAGTCTCCAGGCCACTGCTGCCAGTATTCTGAGACAAACCGAGCTGGCCCAGAAGCGCTGGGAAGGTGCCGGGTGGAGTTTGGGTTCTCGGAAGCTTTGGCAGCAGCAGTGTTCCTGCCGTGTCTCACGAGGGCAGCCAAGACCAGGACCAGGCTGAGGAGGAGGGAGCCAGGGGGCTGGGTTAGTTACTAATCCCCGGCAGCTCCTGGGCATGTGGGCACGCTGGCAAACCACACTCAGCTCCTCCCTACTGGTCTCAACGGTCTGCCTGTGTCTGCCCAGCTGGGCCTGCGGCTCTGAACATTGACAGCATTGGTGAGGAGACCGTGGAGACGAGTAAGGCTACCTGCTGCAGTTAATGCAGAATTTCTTTTATTTTTTTTTTTCTTTTTGGGTCACACCTGGCGATGCTCAGGGGTTACTCCTGGCTCTTCGCTCAGGAATTACTCTTGGCAGTGCTCAGGGGACCATATGGATGCCGGGATTGAACCCGGGTCAGTCGCATGCAACGCAAACACCCTACCCGCTGTGCTATAACTCCAGCCCCCTAATGCAGAATTTCTTTTGTTTTGTTTTGTGTTTTTGAGGGGGCCACATCCAGCAATACTTAAGGGTTACTCCTGACTCTTGGAATCATTTTTGGCTATGCTCCAGAGACCATATGGGATGCTAGGGATTGAACCCATGTTTCTGCACACAAGGCAAGCGCCCTACCCGCTGCCCTATCTCTCTGGCTCCCTTACCTGTTAAGAGTTGAATTGCATGCCCACTCACTGGGGGGAGAAGATGGCAAGGAAGACCGGAGACTGGCTCAGAGCAGTGGGAGAGAGGGTCCAGCCTACTGTGTCTTTGCAGGTTCCCCAGAGACCCAGGTGTGGTGACTGATCCCACCTGACTGGTGTTCTTGGAAGAGGAGCTGGACATGGACGCATTGGGGCTGACTGTGGGGATGCAGGGACAGGGTGGCCGCTGTCTCATGCCAGGACAGAGGCCAGTGCAGTCTGGCAAGCCCCCAGGCAGAAGCCCCAAGGCTGCCTTGAGGGTCTGTGCCACCACCACCCATAGTGGTAGATGTTTGAGCCTTTTCCATGAACGGGAAAAATGCCAGCGGACACACAGACCAGGAGGGCCTTGGCCATGAACTGCCTGAGCTGCAGGTGGTCCATGTGGGTCTTTCCACTCCCCCAGAGCTTATGCATTGCCCAGAGTTCTGCTGAGTACTGTCCACTCTCTTTGCTGAGCATCTGAGTGGTCATCACTTTTGAACGGTCCTCAGTTTATTTTCCTAATATGATTATTTGCTTTTTTGCTTGTTTGTTGTTGTTTTTTGGTTTGGGGACTACACCCGTGGTGCTCAGGGTTTATTCTGGCTTTGCACTTGGGGGATCACTCTTTTTTTAAATTTTTTATTTTTACAATTACAAAGATATACAGTTAAAAAGTTCATATTTGGGTTTTGGGTCAAACAGTGTTCCAGCACCCATCCCCTCCACCAGTGCCCATCTCCCACCACCAACGTCCCCGGTTCCCTCCCCCCCCCCCCAGCCCTGCTCCATGGCAGGTTCTTTATTTCTTTCCATTTCTCTCTCTTTCTCTTTTCCTTCCCCTCCAGACTATGGATTACAGAACATACATTAAAGGGTTGTCATGTGTATCTTTTTGCCTCTATTTAATGCTCAGTTCTAGGTTGGCATTAGTACCCTCGACAATTGTTAGCACCCTGTTCCATTTTCTGTCTTACCTAGCCTCTGACTCCCACACATTTGTGATAATTTCCACCTTTGACAAGACCTCCTGATATATGTTTCACTTGACCTTGGATATTGGTATCTTAATATGTACATATATATTTATGTTATGCAGATAAATGCAGTCTTTCTGTGTCTGTCTCTCTCCTTCCGGCTAATTTCGCTCAACATAATCTTCTCCATGTTCATCCATTTATAAGCAAATTTTATAACTTCATTTTTCCTAATAGCTGCCTAGTATTCCATTGTGTAGATGTACCAAAGCTTCTTTATCCAGTCATCGATTTTCAGGCACTCTGGTTGCTTCCAAATTCTGGCTATTGTGAATAATGCTGCTATGAACATAAAAGTAGGGATGGTGTTTCCGCTGCGTATTTTTGGTTTCCCAGAGTAGATTCCCAGGAGTGGTATGGCTGGGTCAAATGGGAGTTCAATTTCTAGTCTTTGGAGGAATGTCCATATTGTTTTCCAGAAAGGCTGTACCAGCTGGCATTCCCACCAACAATGGATAAGTGTCCCCTTTTCCCCCACATCCACACCAGCACTTGTTGTTCTTGCTCTTTTGAATATGTGACGGCAGTCTCTGTGGTGTGGTATCTCATTGTTGTTTTGATTTGCATCTCTCTGATGATTAGTGATGATGAGCATTTTTTCATGTTTTTTGGCCATTCGAATTTCTTCCTTGGTGAAGTTTCTGTTCATTTCTTCTCCCCATTTTATGATGGGCTTGTTTGTTTTCTTCTTGTAAAGTTCTACCAGTGCCTGATATATCCTGGATATTAACCCTTATCAGATGGGTATTGGGTGAATATTCTTTCCCATTCTGTGGACTGCTTTTTGTATCTTAGTCACTGCTTCTTTTGAGGTGCAGAAGCTTTTTAGTTTCATGTAGTCCCATATGTTTATCTTTTCTTCTAGTTGCTTTGTTAGTGATGTTTCACCTTTGAAGATGCCTTTAGCTTCAATGTCGTGGAGGGTTTTTCCTATATTTTCTTCAATGTACTTTATGGATTCAAGTCTGATATTGAGATCTTTAATCCATTTGATCTGATTTTTTGTGCATGGTGTTAGACACAGGTCCAAATTCATTTTTTTTCATGTCGCTGCCCAGTTTTCCCATCACCACTTGTTGAAGAGGCTTTCCTTACTCCATTTTAGACTCATTGCACCTTTATCAAAGATTAAATGATCATGTGTTTGAGGTTGGGTGTCAGGATACTCAATTCTATTCCATAGGTCCACAGGTCTGTTTTTATTCCAATACCATGCTGTTTTAATTACTACTGCCTTGTAGTACAGTTTGAGGTTGGGAAAGGTGATGCCTCCTCC